>OVBA01002978.1:0-30800 GCA_900406435.1 Lepidium aucheri
AATATTTCTATTTTCGAATAATCTTATTAAAATCATTCTGAATTACATACTCTCAATAGGAAAAGAAAAACTACAAATTGTCCTCTTTTTTGGTAAAAGTGTATAATGGTAATTAATAATAATAGTGAAAAATAGTGAGTTATATAAGTAATTTTTTAAAAAATAGGTTATATAAGTAATTTATAATTTAAAGTAGGTTATCATAGTAATTTTCCCTAAAAATTAATGCACATTTGGCTAAAGAATTAGCTAAACAGTTCGCTGTTCTAGGAATAAATTCGAAAGAACAAGAGATAAACTCTTTCATCAGATTTTTAGTATACGGGATAACTCCATAAAGATCAGGGATCTGCAATTCCTTCCTCAAGGCTTGGATCAGGATCCTACAGTCCAAACCACTCTGATTTCGTGGATCTCCTTTCGACAAGTTTCCTCCATTGCGGATCAACTAACAATTACTTCGGCTATTAGAGTAGGTGCAATGGGGATCCTTAACATGAGTTTCTTAAAAAATATTAATATAATAATATATAGGTCCCACATAAACTTAAGAATCAATATCTAAAAATCCTAATATAAAAAAAGACTCTACGCTAGGATGAGTTGGTTGAGATGGTTGAGTGCCCTTCCTCTCAGTCCCAGCACTCGGGATCAATTCCCAAAACGCTCCAGTGGGAACAAAAAGTCCCATATGGGGTCCGTAGGATCCACAAAGTGGGACCACTGACAAAAAAAATAGAACAAGATTCTACTTGTTGCTTACACTATTTGCAGGTCCCAGTAACATGTGGCGGCCCGCGATTGGTTAGTTTTTTTTAATCTGAAATGATAATAATAATAATAATAATAATAATAATAATAATAATAGTAAAAAAAAAAATTCTAAAAATTATTCCTAAGAAACCGTGCTAGAGAAACAGGGTTGCACATGCTCTTAGTGCTGATGAAACATTCTCCTTGGGTCAAAATTCCAACCAAAACCTGCTGATCAAGTATCGCTTCTCCATGCAGTATCAACCTAGCAAATAGTTTGGGATCTCGATTTCGAATTAGACCGGAATATTTTTCCTTATTCGAAATTAAAAATTTAAATATGGATTTGTCTTTATAATAGTTTTAATGGATTTTAAATTCTTACTCAAACCTTGATGGTTTAGATTAATTTGGAAATTAAAAAAATAACACAAAACTCCAACCTATAGGGAAATCATGACAGCACCGAACAACATAGTAATTTATAAGTAATATATTATTTGTACTTGAAATAAGTGGTGAATGTTTCAGTGGCGATATAAACGGTTCATGAACAGAAAATGTGTGCAATGACTGTCATGGAACAAAGATTTGTTGTTGCAAAGCTCAACTTCTTCAATAACATTTCAAGAATGAGAAAGACAAAAATGATACTTTTGATATAGATGCCTCATCAAAAGAGCCATATCAAGTTTATCATTGCCTACTTCATCAAAAATAAAATTACGTCAATTAAAACAAGTTTATTGGTTGAGCGAGCATAAATAGTTAATGATTTTTACTATAAAATTCTTTATTGAACTTTGATTTTAGATCTGAAGAAAGATGATTAAGTAGTAACATTATTTCACCCCAAACTCAAGAAAGATTATAACAATCAGTGGAGACCGACAACAACATCAAATATGTGAAGGGTTGAAATCAATAAATAGAAAAATATGTTATATTTTTTAATCATAAAAAGTATTTAATTTTGATTTTGAGATCCGCTACTCTAGCTAATTGTCCACCATTTCTGAGTGTGATTTCTATATTATGTATAGCTACACCTAAAAGCATATCGCTTGATGTAGATTCTTCTTTTTGATCAATCAAAACCCCTTCCCATACTGTACAAGTTTCCTCCAAAGCATTCAACTTTCTAGATGTAGATGATGATATCTATACGGATGAATCTTACATATATATATCATATAATTCTTCTATATATGGTAGAAGTATCACATGAGTGGATCTAGAGGAATCAAGATTTGCCAAATATTTATTTTATGATCTTTTGTATCTTATGTCTTCATGTTTTGTCATCTGTCTTATGTTCTTCATATAGCATTCAGACCGAATGACTCTATGAAAATACATTGATACTTCAACATATTATAGGTAACGTTGGAGACATCTCTATTTCCCCCTGGGAAATTTTATAATTACAACTGTTTAGATTTTTATTTCAAATATAGTTTTCTTGATTTTCAAACAGTGTCGTGACATAATACAAAAATAAACATTATTCTAGGACAGTTAATTTTTAAATTAAACTTAGGGGCATCTATTTTATCACAAATAGTATACATATATATATATATATATGAGTTTTAAAAATATGAAAAAAATATTTGATTTCTGTTTGGTTGTAAAAAAATTGCAATCTACAAATAATGACAATTTAATAGTTTAATGTGTTAATCCTGAAGATTTCTAATTTGTTCAACCATTTTACACAAGGGTTTGACTATTATATTAAAAAAATGAATTTGAAATTTTTTTTCAAAAATTTAGGTTAACTATTATGTGGAAAATTATATATTTTATAAGTAATATTTTTTTGCTAATTTTTTTTGTCAACTTAAAATTTCATTAACAATTCCACCCAAATTTCATTAATAACTATTTTAATTTTTAATTTGTTATATTTAAATAGCAGTTATTTTGTAGTTTTTATATTTGCTGAATTGAGACATTTTTTTTTACAGTTTCCCTTTTGATTTCACTTAATTTTGGTACAAAAATGTTAATCAAATCTTTAATTATTTATTTTAAAATTCACTTCGTATAATTTTGAAATCAAAGAATTCTTATGGATTTTAAAATTTTAAAATTTACCCTCCAATAAATCTTCTTATATTAGTGTTGCTGTCCTCACAAGATAGCCCAGTCGCTAAGAGATTTTGGCTTGTTATTAGACAGTTAAGATGTTTAACCCAGTTGATGTTTTGTGATATATACGTTCTATGATATTTATACCTCATAATGATTATGTGAAATTAAAAACTTGTAAAAAGATGAAACTGTACTATGCTTTTTGGAAAATGAGGATATGACATATATGTAACAGATCATAAAAAAAATGTTGGTGATATAAATTAGAGAGAATATAATACAATTACTGTCGTCAAAATTTAAATTCTGAACTTACA
This sequence comes from Lepidium aucheri, assembly GCA_900406435.1. Taxonomy (NCBI): domain Eukaryota; kingdom Viridiplantae; phylum Streptophyta; class Magnoliopsida; order Brassicales; family Brassicaceae; genus Lepidium; species Lepidium aucheri. The sequence continues at coordinate 3,168 of OVBA01002978.1, forward strand.
CAGCCAAATTAATAGAAACGAATATAAAACATAATTATTGTCGTTGAAATTAAACGTTCAAAATAAAACAAACGACAATAAAACATAAGTTAGATAAGGTAAGAAAAAAGAATAATGGAACATATTATAAGTTATCGTTATAGCTAACTAAACGCACCACAATTGAGAAGGATGTTATCATTGTGACGGTTCTTAACCCCACGCGGCCTAGATTGGTAATGGCGATCACAAAAGGGCGTCCAAAGGCTTTAGAGTTTTAAGAAGAATGAAGCAAGCTGGAGAACTGCAATACAAAAAGAAAGAGCATAATCAAAGATAACAATCTGGATAGAAAAACTGAGGAAGAAATTGTGGAGATATGGTTGTCCTCAAACCAATACTCAGAAATTGCTTGTAATCAATCTATCTACTACTAGGTCTTAGTTCAAGCAACCTATCAATCTATCACAAAGATAGGCTATACATCAAATGAGCTTGCAATCTAGCTAATAGGATAAAATAGACTAGAAGACAAAATAAAAACAGAATCTAAAAATTCAAAATAGAGAAATGCATCAAAAACAGAGTGATATAATTGCAATAAGTGAAGATAAGGCTAAAAGCGTAGATCTAAGAGATAAGGTGGTTTTGATCGGCGGTAAACTCGCCAATCTGACCTCGTCGAGCTAAATTGAGCTATCCCTAGACCGGGACAAGCCTAGATCAACCCATTCTCATGGTGAAGATCCCTAACCAATCCGGTTGATCCATTGCGGCGCTAGCCATGATCATACTAAATCAGAAGCTTAAAGTTCAGCCCAATATATCTAATAGCTGGCTTACATACTAGATCTCTCCTTGGTGGATCAAACCATAACTCACATGGCACTTGGTCTCTGATTCCTTTGGCGCTAGCCTTAGGTAACGGCCCAAATCAGATCTCTCTTGATCAGGGAGAGATCAGCATGAAGCCTAGCCATGTGAGAAGAGATCAGGGTTAGATCATTGTTCGCTCGGCGAGTGAATCGGTGGATTCACCTCCAATCTCCCTATCCTCGAGATCCACAAGGATCTACTCGCACCTAATGAGCTGAGAGTGGAGGATCAAGGGAGGGTTCATTTACATAAACATGAAGAACGTAAAAGTTAAGAACATAAAGTAAAGATGAAGATCAAATGAAATTCATTCCATTAAAGCGTAAGCATAAATATAAAAGTACCTTAACAAGCATAAAAGAAAGCAACAAAAAAAATAGAGAGAGTTTTTCAGCTAAACATCAGATAAAAATGATAAGATAGTGATTAAGGGGTATTTATTGGGTTATTTGCATAACCCTAACGGTCAAACCGACCTAAGTCGGTCAATCAGAAATCTTTCCCTCGGAGTCCTTGTGCGAGCTTGGGCACCGAGGAGTGGTTCTGGTCTTCGCCCTCGGGGTTGAGTCTGCGTAGATAGTCCGAGTGTAATGGATTTGTCTTCCCGCGCAGCAGATAGGTTGAGGCTGGTGACTGAGGTATCTTTTCTTGAGCGTTACGAGCAGTCCTCACTCTACGATCCACGAGACAGCGATCTGAGTTTGCACGACTTCTTTCGCATAGCAGCTGATCCAATTATTCTTAGCTCCATTTTTAGCTCATTTTTTCTCCTTTTCCTAGTATAAACTGTAAACTCCAAATGCAAATGCAAAGAAAGCAAAACAAACCTAAAAAGACCTAAGTAATCAGAAAATCTATCTAAACGGATGCAAAACTACCTAAAACAAGACTCTAAAACCATCAAAAATCACACACATCATTTGTCAAGGCGCTCATCTTAGGATAGGACAGGCGAGGCGAGTTCTTTGATGATGCGAAATCTGTCTAAGGAGAGATCTGTGAGGGATAGGTCTTTGGTACCGTCGACAGGTTTGAAGAGTCGCCCATCTGGAGTTAGGATTTCTGAGGCCAGCTCTTTCGTACTGAGACTCGATATGATGAGGCGTTCTTCTGGTGTTGGGAATGCTAATGCTGGATTGTCATTGCTGAGGCTAGGTGTGATGAGGCGTTTGCTCAAGGTGAATTTTTGTGGTCAGTTCTTTGGCACTAAGGCCAACAAAGGTATTTATCTGGGGTTTGCCGATTGATGAGGCAGAACCAAATGTGCTCTATGGTGAGGAAAAGTATCCTTTGAGAGATATTAGGCCAAAGATAAAGGTTGCCGAGGAAGATCCTTCTGACACAGAGTTAGATATATCGTATAACAATGGGGTGATGCAGCACCTAGTGCATGATCGAGTGAAAGTGTGTCTTTTTGAAGTACAAAAAATTGCTTCAAAATATGGTCAATAGGTGTCATACCACCCTACTAGTATTATTTCGGGTGCATGATCCTTCCTAGAGGCCGTGGGCGCCGCCTCCCAATTATATTTTCTTGCATGAGTATCTTCAAGGACTGTGATATGCAGTTTCCTTTACTGGGTTCTTTGTCGATTGTTATGCGCGTTAGCATATTTCCTTTACGCAACTGTTTGTGGCCTCAACAATGAATATTATGATGTTTATCGTATTGGATGTGGAGTGCAGGGTGAATGTGACGACACACTTCTTCGAGAAGGTGACTCGTCTGTCTACTATCCGAAGAAGGATGACACTTTCTACATTAGTGCAAAGTCTAGTATGGGACAGCCAATGGGTTTCCTAGTAAGATCAATTCTCTTGGAGACCATTACTTCTTCGTGAGGCTTTACAACGCTTCGGTTATAAATCCTTTGTATGTTTATCAGATTCTATGGAATCTGAAGCCCGATAGAATCCTAGAGCGCCTGGCGAGTTGCAATTTTTGTTTAACTCAGACTGTTTTCTTTCTGTCGTGCTGTTTGTCATCCTCCAAGGACCACAACCTATCCGGATAATTTCTTCACGACTTCCAAAGGATCAAGGCTCAGTTGTTCCTAGTGGCCTGATGTGAACACAGATAAAGTTCGATGTAATTTTGCTCGAGTAAAGGAAGGTTAGTGTAGACATACACATTCTTTCCCTCATTTTTTTCTTCTTTTCTTGATACTGACGAGGCCAGATTTTAAGCATCAATGGAAAGGATGGCAAGGTTTGGGGAGTTGCAATGCGGTATTTGCGAACGAGCTGGCTATACTAAGCCTTAATAACGTAGAGTCAGGCCATGTTTTTACTCCGCTCATCATTGTGGAGAATGTTGGGGAGCGTTCTAATGATGTCAAGGAGACCATAGTGAACAAATTGCTAATAGTGCCCTCTGTGGATTTGGTGACTCCTCGATTATTGCCGTGGGAGTCTCATCGTGCTACCAAGATGGAGAACGTTGCTGCATTGCAAAGGAAGAATATGAATATGCCTATTTGGGACGAAGGTGGTGAGACTTTTGTTACTAGGGTGAGGAACCCAAACTGGGGATGTTCTTGTTGGGGTGAGAGGATCAGGCTGAACTATGACTTCACGTTCAACTATCATGGGATGGAGCCCCTTGATACAAATCTGACATGAGTGCCAAGTTGCTCTACAAGATCAAGGGTTTACTGCACAGACTTCTGCACCCTGAGAAAATAAAAGAAGGTGACTAGTCAATGAGACTGATGTTCTCATGGTGAAGGTATATCCTCGGCTTGTTAGTTGCAAGTTTTTGTTTGTACATGTCTAATGTTGCTTTCTACACCTATAAGACAATTTCAATTTCTTGGCGAGAGATACGAAGCGCATGTCGTTGATGAGGATGATACCAAGGGCTCAAGGCGAGTTGTGGCAAAGTATAAGAAGAGGGATTGGGAGGCCAAGGCGAGAGTGCTTGAAGGAGTGCACGAGTTGGGCGAGGAGAGGAGGTAGAGGGCGGCTTTGAGTTCTGAGCTGGAGAGACTACGCGAACGAGTAAGAAAATTGGAAAAGGAGGACAAACAACACCATGAAATCTACCTCACTGGTTTGGTGATGGAGAAAGTGTGCTCTACATGCACGAAATAAACTGTTCCAAACTACAGCAACCTTGGGGAGTATCTTTCTCGAGTGCAGTAAATGGATATGTATCCTCTTATGTTGACTCAGGTGTATAGCACTCTTGGTTTCATCCAGGTTTGCATGACAAGTCGAAAGTGGATGTGTTTCGGATAGCGTCTTTGCGAGATTGCGCAAAAACAAGGTGGAGTACAAGGCGCAAGTGGCAGCAAGTTTTGTGGTGAGGACCTTGAGCTTCTGCATCTGCGTGGAGAAGATTTTGTGCTCATGAATTTGGAGGTTATGCTTGGGATCGGGAAGTTGCCTTGCAAAATTGGAGATGGGCGAGTTGCCAAGTGTGATAAAGGACCCAAGGAGAAACATGATGAGGAGCATAACGAAGAGTGCGACTGACGTTATATTGGATGGCTTAGAGAACACTCGACCAATAGCAGCCTGAGTGAAGCTGAGGAGCTTGAGAAAGGCGACACTTGTCCACCAGACTTGACCAGAAGCTCCTCGAGTGAAGACATGGAGCCAATGGATGAAGAGATCATGCAAGTACCTACTGGAGCTATGACAAGGTCAAGAACTAAGCTATCCAACCAAGCTATTGGAGGACTCCTTAGAAGCATTGAGACTCAAGAAGAAGACTATTCAAGTCTAACTCTAATGGTTTTGAGTTGTATTCAGCAAATGGGTGTGTAATTTATTTGTACTCTGTTTTCCTTAGTAGTTTTGTCCTATTGAATTTTTCACTAAGGTTTTTGATGAGGCAATTAGATTACACATGACAAAATGCCTATTTGTAGAATCAAAGACTGGGTCCACTATTTTATATCTCCTGGGTTTTCACATGTCTTTGCTATTTAAACAAGTTGTAAACTTCCTTTCATTTCAAAAACTCTTTATGAAATTCTTCAACTTTTGGTGCGTAATATCCAAAAGAACCAACCAAATATCAAAGGTTTTCCATAATTTTTTTGCGACCCATTAGTCCATTTTTGATCTTCTCTTCTTTCATGAGCATACTAGATCAAATCTATCCCTTTACTTGCTTCTGAAGTTTTCGATCTTAGTAGGAGCATGTCAGCGAGGGAAACTGCGATGACAAGGAGTACGAGGGAGAACGTGGACGAGTAGTATGTAGATAGGTGTTGTCATTTTATTAGTTTGTTGTTTTAGTAGTTGTATTAGGTCGACTCGTTATATTTTCATAAGTCTGTTTAAAAACTTAGTAGTGTTGGTTCTATCAGGAAATTTTCCCTCAATGATTTTTTCAATTTGTCGTTGTATTGCTTGTACCTATTCGTGGTGAAAACATTTTGCCCAAATTATATTTAGGGGTCGAGGCAAGTGACATGCTCGGCTTAGGCATTGTTCAGAGCAAAATTATAATCTAGCTTACACTATATCGGCGACGCGAGTGGTATGCTTGGATTTTATAGGCATTTTAGAAACAAAATTATGATTCGGCTTACCTTGTATTATTGACGCAAAAGAAGTGCTTGGTTTTAATAATTAGGCATGCTACAAGAAAAATTATTGTTCATCTTACCCTATATTTTCAATGTAAGTGATGTGTTCGAAAATAAAAGAATATACTAATATCATAGCTACGTCTACAGGCTGCCTACGTACCATGTAAAGGGATCAAACCATTCATATTTTTATTTACAACATAACCAAATACCTAATCAAAGATATGAGGATCCTAATGCTCTTTTTCTGAGGAGCGTGCGAGTAATGGAGTTGTCTTCGACGTTCAGTAGTAAAAGCGCTTCAGGTTATTGGCGTTTCAGCTCCTTTGTATCATGTAACCAACAATGGTCATTAGTTTGTAGGCTCCAAGCTTTACAATCTTGGAGACTATGTAAGGGAAATTCCAGTTGGTGTCAAGCTTCCTTGCGTTCTGTTCGACAATGTTTTTGAAAACCTTACGAATAACAAGGTCGCCTTCTAAAAAGCGTCGACTCTTAACTTTCTTGTACCAGTACATGAACGTTTGTTGTTGGTACTTTTGGACGAGTAAGTGTGATGCATCGCAAGCTTCTTCGAGTTCATTGAGACTTTCATAGAGTTTTTTGCAATTAAGGTTCTCGTCTAGGGTGAATATCTTGCAGCGCATGCTTTTGACATTTACGTTCACTGGGACCATTGCTTCAACGCCGTGGGAGAGGGAAAATGGTGCCCTACCGGTTGACCTTCTTAGTGTGGTTTGGTGTGACCAAAGGATGCCATCAAGTTTTTTAGACCAGCATCCCTTTTTTTTAGGCACTTTTTGATGCTTTTGATTATGTGCTTTTTCGTGGCCTCGTCCTAGCTCTTTTCTTGTGGGTTCTAAGGTGATCATTTACTGAGATATATTTTTTAGTGGCCACAAAATCTTTCGAATTTAGTCGAGGTGAACAACGACCCGTTGTCCGTGACTATCTTGTATGGGAGGCATGGTGGCAAATGATATTTTTCCAGACAAATTTGTGCACGTTGGAGTCTTGTATTCAGGAGAAGGTGGGAGGAGATTGGAGATATCTATGACCCAACACATGAATGAATACGGCATTGCTGACGTGGTAAGCTCCTCGGCTTGCATATGAATGAGTAGGGCATGTCTCTAGTATTTCTCGCATTTTTCTAGTGTATCTCTCGCAATCAGCGATCATGGTCGGAAAATAATATCCTAGACTTTGGATTTTCTGGAAAAGTGTTTGGCCTCCAGAATGGATCCTACGAGCCCCTTCGTGGACCTCTACCACGATGTGATTAGTTTGTTTGGAGTGGATGCAGCTAAGCAGGATGCCGTATAAGGTTTGTCTATACAAGTTTCCTTTCATCCCCTTGTAGAATGTGATCTTTACTCTGTGATGTCGTGACGCCCACCTGTTGACAGGCACCTTACCATCATCGATGTTGGCCAAGATTTCCTCCCACTAATCTTTCTTGCCGATAGTAGCGTTATTTTGAGAGTTCTCAAACTCAGTTTGTTCGGCCTTGTCTATGATGAGGTATTGTCCCTCTGTTAGCTCGATGCTCAAGAGTCTCAATGAATTCGATGGGAATAACTTGTAGCTGAGTCATGTTCGTTGTGGAGGCTAGAGCTGCGAGTTTGTCGGTCGAGGTGTTTTAATTAGCTCGAAGGTTGTGAAATCTTTTGTTTGTGTTTTGCTAACTTTGCAGTATGTGGCCATGCGTTTGCATTTGGCCATGTATTTGCCACTGTGCTGATTAACAACAACCTAAGAATCTACGAGCGTCAAGATTTGTTGCGTGTCAAGGACTTTTGCGAGGTGCAGCCCTATAAGGAGGGCGTCATATTCTGCTTCATTATTGGACGCATGGAAGGCGAGCCCAAAATATTGTATGAGTATTTCCTCTATTGGTGATTTGAGCATGATTCCAATTCTTGAGCCATGTCGGGACACCGAACCATCGCCATGGAGAGTCCAGTTATTAGTTTGTTTAGGAGTACAGTTGTCCTTCAGTGTCATGGACAGTTCGAAGAGAAAATTAGCCATGACTTGGGACCTAGCTCTAATGTGTCTTTTGTAATCGATGTTGTATTCGCTTAGTTTGATTGTCGACATGGTTAATCGGCATGATTGAATGGGATTGTGCAGGATGATGCAGAGCAATTGGTAAGTTAACACGATGACAGTTTATAATTGGGAGTATGGTTATAGATTCCTTTCCATGGTGACTATGACGAGTGCTAACTTCTTGGTTGCTATGTATTCATCTCCGCATCGTCGAATGCTTTGCTAGTGTAAAAGATAAGGCACTACTCGTTGTGGTCTTCTTTGACAAGGACCCCACAGACTGCCGAACTGATCACTGCGATGTACATGCACAAAGACTCGCCAACTTCTGGTTTGGCTAAAACAGGTTCCTTGGAGAGATATGCTTTCAGCTGCTGGAAAAATTTTTTGCATTCTTTATCACAAAGGAAGTGCTTGTTGTCGCAAAGGAGTTTGTAAAAGGTCAAACATCTTTCTGTAAACCGGGAGATGAATCGATTCTGCATGTTATTCATTGGACTTCACACTTGCTCTTCAGAGACATGAGGTCAATGATTGCGGTTATCTATTTAGGATAGGCTTTGATTCCTTGCTAGGTAACAATGTAGCCAAGGAACTCACCTAAAGTCACAGCGAACGTGCATTTGCAGGATTTAGCTTCATCTAGAAAGTGTTAAGGACGTTGAAAAATTCTTTGAGGTCAACAATATGATCCTCCGCCTTAATAGGTTTGATGAACATGTCATCGATGTACACTTCCATCATTATGTCGAGCTGATATACAAACATTTTTGTTGACAAGCTGCTAATAGGTTACCCTTGTGTACTTTAGCCCGAACGTCCTTACTTTGTAACAATACATGTAATAGTCGATGATGAAGGTAGTCTAATCCTTGTCGGCTATGTTCATCCTAATATTATTATACCCAAAAAAAATGTTCATGAAAGATAGCAGATTATTTCTTGTGGCCGCATCAACTAGTCGGTCTATGTGCAACAATAGAAAACTATCTTTTGGATTTTCCTTGTTGATATTAGTGAAATCTAAGCACGCCCTACACTTGTTGTTTCTCATTTTAACAATGACGAGGTTGGTAAGCTACCAAAGATACTTTACTTTGGTTATAGAACCAGCCTTGGTTAGCCACTCGACCTTATCGTTTATAGACTGTGTGAGTTCAAACCTGAGATTTTGTCTCTTCTACTTTACTGGTCAGTAGATTAGCTCGATGTTAAGCTCATGACTTGTTATCGCCAGGTCAAAACCTGGCATATCTCCGGTGCACCACGCAAATGTTGAGATGTTGCTTTTTAGGAAGGTTATTAGCTTATCTCAGAGAGCGGCTTGAAGGTTAAGGTTGATGCCTACGCAGGGGTCTGGGTTGTGCGGGTCTAAGCAAACTTGTTTGGATGTCACTTTCTTGGGCTTTTGTTGCAACGTAGGTTGGGTGTCTGCGCCCGCTCTTTGCCTCTGTTCACTCGCTTCCCTAGTAATCATGCATGCTCGGCTCACAAAATTTTGTAGTTTATGCTCGGCGACAAAAATGTCCTAGCCATTCGCTAACTACCATGGATAGTGAAGATGCCTCTTTTGGTAGGGAACTTGACACACTGATGGTATGTCAAAACAATCACCTTTATTTATTGGATCTAATGTTTCGTAAAGAGAGTAGAGCAGGCTACCATGAGACAGCCCCGCGAGGGATATTCTATGATCAAATTTTGATTGTCACTGACCTTAAGTGATTCGATTCAAAAATATTATATTTCCAAGGTTCAATATTGAAATAATTTTCGAGATTTTCACTCACTTTTTCCGTGTCAAAAAACATTTTGAAATGCCTCCACATTTTTAAAATAGGTTCAGTCAAATAACAATGATTCGAAACATTTATTTTTATACTATTTTAGAAATCCAATGACTCAATTGTATGGATATTTAAAATACAGGATTTCTAATCCTATCAGAAAATGAGGGAAACAGATACTCAATGTAAAAGTGAGTAAACAAAATTCCATATTCGATTTCATAAATACATAGAGAATTATGTGGAACCGTATTCGAAGAAAGTTGGTGTGTCGAGGATGATGTTGTACATAGTCAGTGTATCGATGACCAGGAGTTTGATCCATCTAGTAATGATGGAAAGGAGGATGGGCAATTTCACTGTGTCGTATGTTAGCATCAAATTTCCATCAAATGCTATGAGTGCCCAAGTTGTCTCTATGAATTTCATGTCAACATTGGGCATGGCCAGTTTGTCTAGTGCTTTCTAAAAAATGAGATCACGTGTGTCAATGAGGAGTTTGCATTTGTTGAAATAATCGATGCAGAGCTCAACTATTAGCGGGTTGTCATGCAGTTGTTGTAAACCCTCGGTGTCGGCTTCTGTAAAAGTAATGATTTTGTTGACCAGGGTGTCACAGACATTGCCACGCTTATAGAACTGCATATATGCGTTTGGGACCACTAGCCTCTCGTTCATAGATTTTTTATTGTTCAATCCGAATCGTTGCAATTGCTCACACCTCCCATAATCATACTCGTCTTGCGGGGCAACACAGTTGGGAGATCTTCCTTGCATTTGGTGTGTTTATGCGGCAGCTTTTCATTAGTCTTGTGGGTTTCTTCTTTGCGTCTCTGTTAGTAGTAGGAGGAAGATCTGACTCGCTCTCCTAACGAGCGCTGCTCGGGCTTGGCTATTTTCACCTCTTCTTTTTTGAACTTCGCAAAAAGTAGTTTTTTAAGGTTATGGCATTGAGAACTTGGGTAGCTGGGTCGTTTGTGGAAGCCACAATAAGATTGATTTTTCTAATCTCACGAAGTGTCTCAGTACCACTTGTTGGCTAGGACCCATGCTCGCTGCAACTTGTCCTTTGTGGAGTCTCTAACTGCGTAAGTAGAGGCTTCTTTTCCTTTATCGTTTTTGTATCCTTGGTCGTAGAGTTGACACGGCTCGTAGTATTCATCAATGCGTCGTCTCTTTGCCTTCTTCCTTAGTTGCTGGTGATTGGCTATTGTATTTCTTTAGCTTACAACCCTATCCTCTCTAAGTTCCACGAATACGTTGCCTTAATGCAACATTCTTTAGGGAGAGGCTGGCGCAGCCTAAAATTAGCTATGAGTTTGGAGTCATAGCAAAAAGGTTCGTGTAGCATATTGATTCATGCATCTTTGGTGATGGTCATAAGAGATGCCACCTCGCGGAATCGCCCGAGTAATGAGCAGAGAAATTCTTTCCGCCCTTGCTCTATGGCATATAGAACGCCTCACGAGGCGTTCCTTTGGATGAACACCAAGTATTGGTTGTGGAAAGAATCTTTGAGTTGTTGATAACTACAATGGTGTATGTTCCGAGTTTTGGGAACCATTTGAGGGTATCTCCAATTAGTTTTGATGAACAACTGACAGTATTCGACGTCTGTTTCTTTGGACGAGAACATTGTCCTTCCCATGTCTATGTTGAACGTCATCAAAAGTCGTGCATTTGAATTTCACCATAGGGTTGAAGGGAGCATTAGATAGCTGATGGGTGAAAGCCGTGTTCTGTGTGTATGACAGCATGCACTCTAGTTCTGGCATGGAGCTTTGAGATCGGTGCAATTGGGCCTCCATGTTTTTTACCACGACTCTTAGCACATGTATTTATGCATCCCTGGGGTCTTCTAGCTCTGCCAGCAGCGACAATGGGGTTGGCATGTATATTCGGCGAACCCCATTGATATGGTTCGGGTGAGTCGCCGAACAGCTGTCTTTGCAAACACTTCAGGGTCATTGGGTAATTGTCCTTGGTAACAACTCGTTGATGGGCCATAGGATAGTTTCCACTAATTTCAGCGCATACATGGGGTATTATTCCTGACTACGATTCGAATATGTTAGTTGCATCTTCCATCTGCTCCACCATAGCAGGAAGCGAATAAGCCATACGTTGGACTTTCCCAGGGTTTGAAGTTTTCTCGGCTTTGGGCTCGTTATGCTTGGTCTTCAATGGGACTTCAACCAGCTGGATAATTTTTTGCATGGCCGGCGATGCTTTCGAGGTCGGTGGTCCCATCAGGAACGATTTTGGTCCTGGAGGAACTTTTTTTGTCTCGGAGGTGGGGCTTGGCAAGTTATTTTGCTATTTGTGCATGTAGAAATTTTCTAATCCCCCTCCTTCTAACGCTAATTGTTTGAGGGCGAGTTAGCACAAAAACTAATAAAGTAAAGAGATAGAATATTTTGTTTATTAAGCAAGCAAAATGAGATTACAAGATTGTCGAGGAGGTTCCTCGACGAGTATTTTTGGTCTTAAGCTTTTAGTCTAAGTCTAAATCTCTAGTCTGCTCCCTTTTGGTTTGAGTCTTTTTTGGCTTTTATAGAAGAACTTCACCTAGGGTTTTACTCTCCATGCGTTGTGTGTGATGTACGGCCGCACTGACCTAGTCTTCCACAGAGTTGACAATATACTCATCCTTTTGACATGTACCTTGCATGTGTCAGACTACTTTAAAGATGATTATTCGATGCATGTGGCTCCGAATATAAGCTAATGGACCATTAGTTGAGGTCCAATAGGCAAGGATATTTGTCCTGGGTGAGGCCCAGTTTTATTGGATGTCGGCTTTTTGTCGAATAAATACAATGTAGTAAAAAAACAAACTTTCAATGTTTCTTTTTTTTTTGTTGTTGTTTACTTACAATTGCAACAACATCTCGGGTGGCTATGGTTAGAATATCGGCACACGCGACTTTGTTCTGGCAATGAGGGTCAGCGTCAAGGGATGTCTTAGCTTGGATCACAACATCAAATCTATCTTCTGAGAGTAAAAAATTGTCTGGATGATCTTTCCCTGCTCTGTTCTTACGTTAGATTGGATCATGACCGATGCATCACACCACTACATTGCAAACTACACCAAATTTAGAACAAAGAAGCAAAACAATCAATTGCCTAAATCTATGAAAACATTTCAGGTACAACTTACATTGACAAAGCAGTCGTGGAAGAAGAGACGAAGAGTGGCTGAAACAGAAACGAATGTATGTTTTACTTTCTTGCTGCATTTCTCGTAATTTGTTCGACGTTGGAGCAAGTTTTAGAGTTGAAATTGCAGCTTAGTTGTGCGGTGGTTTTATCGGGAAAGAAAGAGATAGAGAGGCATATATAGCCACGACTAGAATCATCCATAGTTAGTTTGTATTGTATTGTTAATATTGAGAAACAAGATAAAATGATTATTATGGTAATTGTTTTAATATGACTTTCGGATTATATACGCGAACACCGAGACTCAAAGACAGATTCAGCTAACTATAGAATCAAACAAAGAAATATCCTTAACCAGAAACTAAAGATGCTAAACTCGAATTCTCAAGATATAGAGTGTCTTCGTCCTTTAGGTGGGTTGGTTCGTACTTGCTTGTGGGTAAAAGGGTTAAGCTTTCCAAGTCTCATAGAAACAGAGCCTAGAAATGACTTTCTTGGTAATCGAGGCTTAATCACCGAAGCAGTTGAAACTGGAGAAGAACTATCAGAACCACTCATGATCTCAAAAACATTCTCTTTCTCCAGTTTCTTCAACTTCATCTTCACTTTTAGCAATTGTAGCTTCAAGCATTGGCTTTCGCGGTTTAGTTTGAATACTTCATTGTTGTTGGTGCTGTGTTCAGGAGGAAGATAGATTTCTTCTGCGGTTGCAACTGGTGGGGAATCTGAGTTGCTTACAATTTCACGAAGACTTCGTTGCTCGTAGTAGAGAACTTGAACTACGGTTTTTACAGGAAGACGATCGTTTTGAGCTGCGTGAGCACACACTTCCCTTGATAGCTTTTGACAGTCCATTAAGCTGCAAAGTTTCTTCTTCTCCACTTCACTTATATTCGGATGTGTCTGCAACAATTAAAGATTAAACCACACTTTCTAGCTCACAAGATATGAGTCGCAACATTCTGAAAGTGCCTTACCTTGAGATAGATGTCTATGGCTCGATACATTCCATCATCAGTAATCCTAGACTGTTGAGGAATGCATTCAGCTAAACTGATGAATTTTGCCAAGTTTAAGTTCCTATCAGAAGCGATTCTAGACAGATAAATCTCCATCAGCTCACCAACATCGCTGGTGAAATCAACAGCATTTCTTTCAATTTCAAACTCAAGATAGTTCATGAAGATGCGTTGAACAATGTCAACATCAAACATTGTGTTGTCTGCAATGATTGACTGAGAAGGAATCAAGAGATCATCAAGCACAGCTTGTCTTAACTGTAACCCCATTCTCTTCTCCAAATCAAGCCTACAAGCTACCGTAGTTTCGAGATGTATTGCAGCCTTCAAAAGCATCAAAAGAAAGCTAAATGAAATTGCGTCTCTCTCCCTCGGAAGAAGACTCACAATTGTTTCAACAATCACTCTTTTCTCAAGTTCTTGTTCTGCCTCCATCTTCGTTACCCCTTTCCCAATAAACTTCTGCATTTAACCAACATGTCATTAATCTGAAGTTCAAGACAAGAAGCTATATTGTCCTGTTTTAAAAAATTTAAGAATCTCACCAACCCTTTAAGAGCTTTCTCAGCATAGAGCCTAAGCACTGGACCAAGCGCGTATGGCATAAACCCTCTAGCCAACATCGCAACTAAGACACGTCGAAACATATCAATCCTCAAAACAGCTAAATCCTCAGCCCACCAGTAACATATGTCCTCCTTGTTCTGGCTCTCTTGACAAGTTTCATAAGCAATTGCATCTATACACCGGCTAGCAAGTCTCACTCTCTCGGCCATCAGCAGCAAATCCTCCGATTTTCGCAGAACTTTAATTGAATTCGACAAGCTTTTAAGGATCACTTCATTTAAGTAAGCCTCTGTTGTCTCCACGAGGTTTTCAACAGAGTATTCCTCTGTCATCTCTAGATAGGCTGCTGCACATCGCAGCATTGCAATGTTCTCTGCCTTCATATCAAAGCTTATGTCGTAACAGAACTTTATTGCTAGCTCAAATGACTCAGCACCTCCGGGAAAATCTGGGATTTTGATAATGGTAATGTTCGAGCTGTTGCTTGATTCGGAAGCAAGTTTCTTAATAAACCCACATTTTGAAACAAGTGGAAACTGCATATTACACGAGAGAGAGACCCTGTTTAAGAAAAAGTGACCTTGTTGTGCACAACTAGATCTAGTAAAGAACAATTACCTTGTGGAGTGAAAACGAAGTTTCCCCGACATGAACACTGATATCACTTGGTATCTCTTGAGAAGCAATCCTGAAACCAGTTTTGTCAGAAAAGAACATGAATCGACTATATTCATAATCAAACAAAAAAGGGAAAAGAGTAAAAAACCATTCACTAGTTCTCTTCATAACTGTCGACAGGAGCTCATTCTTTCCAGACATTTTACCGACACTTGATCAGTTACTTCTTGCTCAATATATCAACCTTAGAACTACTTCAAATACGCTTCTCTCAATATATATATATATATATATATATATCTGTACGGAGGATATAATTTCAGGTTAGTATCATTACACGTAACCAAAAGAGACGATGAAGTATATGATCCACCAAAGTTTATGGAGGCTATATTTGGTATGTGTGGTTCAAACATCAAAGAGGTGAGGGTCCATGTAGATCTCTGTGAGACGTCTTTTCAAAAATAATCCAAACAAAATAAAAAATTCTCAAGGATATTAATATTTTTGAATGATTGCAAAATAGTAAGACTGAATATACTTTACTGTGAAATTAATCACAAAACAAAATAGCAGAACTTGTTTTGTTAGCGACAAAAACATGTGAATTACAGAAATTTACCTATAAATATCTGAACTATTGTCCACAAACGCAGTTAAATTTTCTGTTATATACTCTTTCTCCAAAGTTCAAGATATTAAATTTTGTCGATTAATAATTCGAAAATGTTATGGTCCATACAAGTTTGTAGAACATTCACTGATTTGTGAACATGAACACTGTGATACGACTAAATAAGCTGCACAGGTTGGATTTTGTGACAAGACATATATAATTTGTATCCCCACAAAAGTTTAATTTAACCATGTTTTTATATTTCGTTTGATAATTCAATTCTCTGATTGAGACACTACTTAACCTTGCTATAAATGGTGTCTCGTGCTCTCTCACTTTCTTGAATATTTAACGCGTAAATACTAGAGTAAAGACGTGGCATTAAAAATGATCATTCTTGTTTGGATCAAGGAAAATATTACAATCCTCACCCGAATAAAATAAAATAACAGATGACAATGGAAATAAAAATTCAATAATTCGAGACTTCGAGTAACTGTATAATCATTGAGCCAAAAATATCAATCAATTGTCGAGTTAGATAAATCGAGGTTGATGAGTTGTGGATGAGAATATTCTACGTATACTTCTGCGATTACATCGCTGTGGTTTCGACGTTTTTTTAGCAACATCTCCAACCCCATTATATTTTCTCCTTTAAATTCTATAACTGAATAAAATCATCTCCAACCCTACTCTATATCTTACTCTATTATAAAGTAATGAACCGTATATTGTATATTAAAGTGGAAGGCATTTTCATTTTGACCGTGTTATAAATTATAGGACAAAATTAACCTAAGTTCATAACAATCCCTTAAAAATAGGCATAAAATGGGTCTTTTACAGATTTTATCAAAATTTAAAACTAATAAATATTTAATAGAAAGTAAAGTAAAATCTAAAATTAAGAAAAATATATCTGTTAAAAATTAGGTTTTGGTTCGGGTTTAGATTCGGTTTTTTGGGTATATAGATTTAGGATCCATTTCTGGTACTTTGTCGGGTTCGATTTTTCTAATTCGTTATTTTGGTTTTGATTCAAGATTTACTTGGCATTTTTAACATTTTGAATATAGTTCGGTTCAATATAGGTTGAGTTCGGATTCAGAGGTATTTTTATATAAAAATTCAAAATTAAAAACAACAATAATTAAAAACTCTAGAAAGCTAAGAACATGCTTAATGGTGATACACCAAGAAGTCTCTAATTAATTGTTTAATAATATATTTAATATTAATTTATTGTTTGAGACTCAAATTGTTTTAACAAATTTTTATGAGTTCAATGGTGAGACTCAAAGAATAATAATAAAAAACAAATTTATTAAATTTTTAAAAAAATTTGCCGAAAAATGAAAATCAAATTAATATATCAAATATTAAACATATATTACAAGCTTTTTATAAGCCTTTATAAACTTTTTATAAGCTTTTATAAAAAATTTATAAGTTTTTATTAGTTTTTATAAACTTTAATAAGCCTTTTTTAAACTTTTATAAGCCTTTTATGAGCTTTTATAAGTTTCTATAAACTTTTTATAAGCTTTTATAAATTTTTTATAAGTTATAAACTTTCTATAAGTTATATGCTGTATAAGAAGTGGAACCAAATCAAACTCTGATATTAGTATGTGAGATTCTGTTTATTTACAAAGCTAAGACTATGAAACAAAGTTTGTGATCACAAACTACTGATGAGTACATACCAAGTAACTTCTTCGTTTTTCCTAATATCTTTTAAACAACAGAAACTCAGAAAACATTGAGCACAGCTAAAACCAATATCTGCAACCACACAAAGATTCTAGCAAGTTAAGAACCTACACATGAATCATCATTGATGAATAGATTAAACTTGACAAACATATCAAAGTTACAGTTTGTGTGAAGCTCTTAATCTTGTCGAGAATCTGAGCAATGTTATGTTCCATCTCCTTAGAAGCAACAAGTTTCGTCTCACTTTCTTCACTCTCACTAATGGTATTATCAAGGCTAATTTCATCCTTTGAATATCTTTTTTCCTCTTCATCCTATTCAAAATTGCCAGTCAGAAACGTTCAAATAATGTGATCTACAACATATAATCATCTGCACTACAATAACGACTGAATCCTTAACAAATTTCAAACAATCAAGCTTAAGATTACGAACAATCAAACGATTCGAGAAGAAATCAAACGATGCAGATCGAAGAATCGCTTGGAAGGAATTTTAGAGAAGGTGAAGGAAAATTAGAGAGTTTGATTCGCCGATTACAGTGTTTGATTCACCTCACCGATTATAGTGTTTGATTCACTTCGCCGTTTAGATAATGAGACAAAAACATCGGATTTTTGTTTTTCAAATCTATTTCAACGTGGAACCACAGAATGGTGCCACAACACATGCTTGAGACGTTTCTTTTGTCTCAGTATATAGAGACGTTTCAGGCCAAATATCATAGATTATTATTACTTTTTATTATTTTTGTTTTTTTAATTCATATGATACTCTCATGATATCACCATTAAACATGCTCTAAAATTTGTTATTGATTTTGTTCCGGTTCATATTTAGTTTTTGAGTATATAAATTTGGGACCCATTGGAGTCTTGTCGGGTTTGGTTCCTTTAGTACATATCAATTTTGGTTTGGGTTACGGGTCATTAAAACAACATCTCAAAAATATTATTTTAAAATATCAATACGGGTCCAAACACAAAACATAATATTCCCTACAAAAAGACAACACCCCACTACAAGGTTAAACCATCACCAGAAATCGCAAACGACAGAGTGTAAGAATGTTCAACAACCTCAGACAAGCGCTCGAGAGTTTCCACATGGGAAGGAAGGACCCACCAGTGTTCCTACCTAGCCGAACTTACTCAACGATAACGGTGAGGAACAGAATGAGTATCATCGCCAAGCCTCTGAACCACTGGGAACAGAGCACACAAGAAATGGTGGAAGACTTGCCAAAACACTAGAACCTCCAGAAGTCTGTCAAAGGGAGACTCATCAATAATGATCATGCTCAGTTTTTCTTTGAGTCAGAAGCGGATAGAAACAGTGTGATGCGAATGCAACCAATGCTCTACAATGGTTGGTTGGTGGCGCTGGCAAAATCAGAAGACCACACACTCCCGGGTTTCCTCAAACACGTGGATCTTTGGATTTAAATCACGAATATGCCAATGCAGTATGCATCAAAGGAGGCGGTATCTCTCATTGCAAACTCGCTCGGAGCTGTACTAGAAGTAGACCTACATGAAGGATCGGTATCTAGCCCTTTCACAATCAGGGCTAAGATCAAGTTCAAGTACGAAAACAGATAAAAACACTATAAAGTGGTCCACTGTGAAAATGGAGAAATGTTTCAAGTCGACATTCTCTATGAGCTCATCTCCAGGTTCTGTTTTTGATGCCAATGATCCACACACAGCACCTGCTTTTGTACCTACACACCATAACTCTGTGATTTCATGCACACTCCAGCACAAAGCAAAGTAGACATGAGTACGAGCTCAGGAAGTGAACCCTCCTTACAAAGCATGTCTCTGGTGACTCAGCCCAACTCTCCAATGCCAACAGTTGAGGTTGAACCGCCTCTGATCCAAAGAGACACTACAGAACAAGTCACAGTCCAGGACGTGATTATGAGCAACAATGACACCTACCTCTCTGATGTGAATCATATTACCGCAACTCAAGACGGAGCCATGAAGGAAGCAACAACAATAAGGGAACATGGAGATGCAAGCATGTCCAATAAACGCAAACGAGGTGAGAAGAATGATGACAGCAACACTCCAAGCAAGATTAGGATGCTCAACAAGTAGTGGTAAACCTGAAGAGTACTCAGGCCAAGAAGTGGTGTCCGCCATACCCGATTTCTACCTTTGGTGACTTCAAATTAATTTTATTACTGCTATGTTTATTACTGATACTTTCAGGTTGACTTAAGGTCAAATTTCTTTTGGGTCTATGTAAGTTGGGTATGCCCAAAAAAATTTGTAGCTTGAACCTGACCTTAGGCCATTTCCGTTTCTGTTTAATGTTAATCTACTTTTGGGTTTAAAAAAATGAATAAGCTTTAAAAAATTAACTAAATTTCGCGTTATAATGCGGGTTTAATCATAGTCTTATATATTAAAGCAGGAGACACATTCATTTTGGCTGTGTTTTCAACTTTAGGATAAATTTACTATAATATCATAACAACCCTTAAAAATAGGATAAGGTAGTTTTGTTACAGATTTCTATAAAAAAATTCAAATATAATCAAAAATTTCTATAAAAATCTAAAATTTAATAAAAAACATTTCGGTTGCAAATTCGGTTATTGATTCGAGTTCGGTTCAGGTTTAGATTGGATTCTGGTATTTTGTCTTATTTGGTTCATCTAATTCGGTATTTTGGTTATTTTGGTTTCAGACATATTTGAATAGTTTTATTTTTTTTGAATATGGTTGGTATGATATAGATCGAGTTTGGGTACGAGTATTTTTATTTAAAAATTCAAAATTTTAAAAGATTTAATAAAAAAACTCTAATATTTGGTTTTGATTGGTTCCATATCGGGTTTGGATTCAGTTTGTTTTTAAATATATAGGCTTAGGACTTATGAAGTATTTTGTTGGTTTTGTTCGGATTAGATTCTTCTAATCCGGGTTGATTTTCGTTCGAGTTTTAGACCACTAGTAGATCATTTCGAATATAATATTTAAAATATTAACAGAGATCTAAGAACCAAATAAAAAGAGTTAAAAAAAAATCAAATCCCACGCTACAGCGTGGATTGAATCCTACTTACTCTATATTTGGCGTTGCACTGTTCCTTACTCTATAATATAGTTGAACTTTTTATATTTACAAAATAGTTCCCTAACTTTTAAATGTATTATTATGTATTTAACTAATAATATATTAAATTGTAGATAAATTTTTTGTCAATAGATTGTAGATAGGTTATGTCATAAAAATATTTTATATATAATTAATTAAAATTTTAAAATAAAACAACATATAATGAAAACAACAACGTAAAATATTAAATTAGATAAGTAAACACAACAAAAATAAATATTGTGTAATGTAGTTTTCTTTATGTAGTAAAACTTCTGATTTTAAGGATATCATAATTTTATTTATTAATTAAATTGATAATTAAAATGGGTTAAATTGATAATTATAAAATAAATTGGTTAAATTGATAATTTTAATAAATAATAGATGTTTAATAATTAGTAAGTGTGGAAAAAAGTATATTCTAGGAATATTTTGTTATTTAATTATAGAGTAAAAAATAGAGTAATAGATTGGAGTCGGATATACCTAAATCCTAAACAAACGTTTTGGGATGCTTCTTATTCGTTTTTCAAAGAATAGATAACTACTTAAATTAGTTTTGAGAAGTTTATTCGTGTCTAAAACTAGATATAATCCACAAAATTAATAAAACTAATCGAAATTATAAAATACAATAAGCATATCGGTGAGATTATTCTAAAAGAATTCCTTTTATCACGATCCAACTGCCTTATTTTTAGGCGTTTTAACAGATAAACTATTAAAAGGGCAATATAAATTAACTTTTTTGTTAAAAAAAAAAAAAGAATAAAAACACAAAATAAAGTTCGGTTCTAAGGCCTCCAGGTTACTGGATTCGTGTCAAACCTGGAACATAATTGTAAAAAAAAGGCCAAAATGTAGAACTTTTGTCTTGATTAGTGGAACTCAATTGTGCGGCTTCATTGTCCTCGTCAACAATGGAGATTGTCATAACCATCTGCTGCTCACTGAAGAAACATGGCTTACAAGTTAAGACGAATCTCATCTCTTGGTCGAACAAGAAACATATATCACGTCCAGTAGTATCGTTCACTTCCAAAAGCTTGTTCCACGACATCTCTTTGGTCTCATCGTCAATCTTGTTTGTTACCCAAATCTCTTTCATTTTTGTATCTGAACGCTGTACTAACACTGAAAGTTTCTCTTCCTTAACAACTGATAGATGCAAATCCTTGTAACGCTTAAACTTATATGGAAGACTTAAACGATCTAATCTCTCTGTTGTGTAATCAAAACTGATCAAGCCTAAGTATTCCTCTTTAGAATCATAAGCAAACCAGTAAGTCTTTCCTTTCAAAGAGGCCCGGGAATGAGAATACGTTAACCGGTAGTGAGGAATTGGAGCGACATTAAGAATCCTCCATGAATCAGAGTTAATGTCATAGATTTCGAATTGGTGGTCGCTGTCGCCATAATTAAGATAATTGTAGCTCAGTATTTTGTACCTCTTATCGCCGGATTTCATGTCTTGGTAATATCCGAGAACAAATTCGTAGAAATTCAAGTAAGAAAGATTCTGGCTAGGTTGGATCCACTTGGTTTGACCAGTAAATGGGTTCCAAATCACGATTCTAGACTCGTTTCTTAAGGTGCATAACAACAAACCATCGCAATGGGAGACTTGAAATATATCTACTTGATATGAATTAGATTGATCCATTAGGGTACATCCAGACTTAACCTCTAGAGAAGGAGCTCCATTATAGAGACTGACGTGAATTAGAGAAAGCCTAAATTTCTCTGTTAGCATGAGGACCACATACTTTTTCTTAGAGGTAAATTTATCGTTGATTAAACAGTTCCATTGTTTGCAAGTAGATCGTAGGCGAGACAGAGAGGTGGCCGGAATGCGAAAGAGTATATCCGCTAGCAAATCCTGGGGAAGGTTCGACATCATCATCGTGGAAGAAACTATCTCTCTAAAGGTTTTCGTATCTTAACTTTTGCTCCCTCAATCTTCATATATATTCATATATAGACGACATTATCTTGTTGGACTTCAATTTATTTATTTAATTTTCTTAAGGCGAAGATAATTTCTTTTTTTTTTATATAGAAAAGAGATATAATTACGGTTTTTGTTTAGTTTTTTAATCTGCGGTTTTATTTATTTTAATTTAATATTATATTAAAAAGTTGAAATAAAGATAATTACTTATTTTCTAAAATATTGTCAAAATAAATTCATTTATTTACTTTTTTTGGGTCAAAGATAATTTGTACATATAATAAAATCGTATTGTTAACATATTCGTATCTTTTGTACTCATAAAAATAATTTTTATTTCGCGATAAGATTTGATAAGATTTTTAACTGATTATCATAATTATCCTTATCTTTATAATATTATTAATTTATTTTAATTTAAATATATAAAAAAAATTTTTAACTTAAATATATAAAACATAATAATTAAATATAATAAAAATCTACTATATAAAAAGACAAAAAGCTAAACATAAACTTTTTGTTATTAAAGTATATTATAACATAAATTGCTAACGAGTTTACGAAGGAATATTTTTATAAGATATTAGTATTAGCTTTAAACAAAACATTTTATACACAACTGATTTTGAAATAAATGTAAAAGCTTAGAATAACTAATTTCTTATATTTAGGATATATAGTACAATAGATATTTGTAATCAATATCTATTTTGAAATTTTACTACCAATCTTATTAGGAAAATTATATCAAACAACAGTGTTGACTAGGAGTAGTTTTTTAACTAGTTTCTCGATTTTGTTTTAGGAAAAACCATGTTTTATCTAATCATGATTTTACAAAAAACAATTTTTCAAAATCTAAAACCAGTTTTTACGTTGTATCTTATCATTCAAGTTTTGGTTTTTATTTTCCTAAAAACTAGGAAAAACTAGTTCTAAGAAATCAACGTTAATTTCTCTAAAAACCAAAAGTATATTTTTTTTAGTTTTCTGAAAACGAAAAACTAATTTAAAAACTAAAACCAAAATCTAAAACCAAAAAATTAAAATCTTTAATCCAAAAACTAAGAACAAAACCAAAAACTAGTCCATCTATTCATAGCTGACTTCTATTTAAAATATCCTATAACTTTTCTCATAAGACCAACTATTCTGGATCTTCTTTTTCTATCGATTTTTTTGCTTTTACGATTATGGTCTTATTATTCTCTTATTTTTTGCCTTCAATCATGTTTTTCTATGAAATTTCTTTGTTAAAAATCATGCAAATAAAACTGGAGAATTAAAGTTAATATTCTCAAGCTCTTGAAGGTATACACTAAATAATTTGATCAAACAATTGATATGATTCTTCATGATTCTAAAGTATGTAATTAATAATTTTTATTGCATGTTTGATGAGAATATCTGCGTTGAAATTGTGTCTACGTTCACAACCTTGAGATGAGGAGTTGCAGAGTAAAAGCATTTAGATGAGTCTCAACGTGAATCAACGGATGGAGATAAAGATGGTTATACTTTTGGAGAAAATTCAAAAGATTTCAAGAATAAGAGTAAAGATAAATTGTACGATGTTGAAGTTGGTGGTGATGATTCGCTGATGTCTGAGAACATTCATGAAGGTCTAAATCATTGGATAGTTGATTCCTTGAACAATGATCAACTCTTTCAAAACAAAGATGCTTTAAAGGCAATTGTGGAGATTTGTTCAATGAAGTATAACTTCAACTACAAGGTTACAAAGACTGATACAAAATTGTGGTGTATACGTTGCATAGATAATACTTGCAATTAGAGCTTTTGTGCAGAATGTTTGGAGGAGTTTATTTATTTTAAAATCAACAAAATTGTGATTGAGCATACATATGCTCCTTCAAGTAAAAGCAAATTCAGTAGGATAACATTAGCAAAAAAAATTGGTGATCTTATTATGCATTAATAAGAAGGGGTTAAGAAGGACTTAAGCCAAATGATATCCAAAATTTTATACGTATAGAGCATGGCTGTGAGTTCTCTTATTCACAAGCATGGGAATCCCGTGAGTATGCAATCAATGAAATTCGAGAAGTACCTGAGAAACGTTTTGGTAAAATACCATCGTAATTTGGAGTATATTCGTCATTGTAATTGGGATCTGTTCATCATTGTGATTTGGAAGATCATCCTCATCTTCAATAGTTTCATTTTCTACTTCTTTGATTTCATCCTTAATTGAACTTAGGATAATCTCATAGGTTCCACAAACCCCCATATATGGTCACAGAATTTATACCATGATCTCATTAAAAAAATCTAGATTAACAACCTTATTGTCTCTTATTTTGCCGAGCGATAAAAAATAGCATATTCAAAAATTGCAATGCTTCCGCTATAATACAAGTATGGATAAATAACATTCAACAAAATAAATTGTACTTAAATTGTTAGCATCACTTATAAAAAAATATATATATACAAAAAAAATCGCAAATCAATAATAAGAACTCACACATAAACCAAATGAGTTTTCTACTAAGATGAAGTCCTCATACAATACTTTTGCAGCACATTTCCATTTAGAATATTGAGGACCTTCTATAACCTCTTCATTAATTTTTTCCCAACAATTTTTCTATCTCTGGAATAGCTTACATAGTCCATATCTGAAATGCAAAAGAGAATTCATCCAAAACGTAATTCTTTGGATTTTTTAAATTATCTCTCATTTTGATAACGAATTTTACAAGAAAATTGAGGGATTCAATATCCCATGTAAAAGTTTGAAGCTTGTTCAAATCCATTACCAACTTGATGTATGTTTGGGGGATATTTGTTTTCTCATCCTTTGCCATTACTAACCACGTTATCATACATATATACACTAACCTTCATCTGTTCACATGACTTCATTTTTTCACCACCTATATATTCATTCATCAACTTCTTGACATTTATCTTGCATATACTATTAAGCATTTTACTCCAATATCCAAGATCATCTTTCTATTTTTTATATTTCACAGATCCCATCATCCATTGACTTAAGGCATGTAACTGTGTGAAATTCTCGTAGACAGAATTATAGTAACTTTCCTCCAAACACAAACCAAAGCTCATATCTTTTCTCTATAATCAATTGCTTGCACATGATGCTTTGTATTAATTGAGCTATATATTGAAGAGAGTTTTCATACATTTTCAAAATATGCTAGAAAGTTGGATTTCTCTTTATTCTGAACGTATAACATCTTTTATTTTGCTCACGAGCAACATCCTATACTTCTTATTTATTTGGGATATTTGTGGTTTATTTCCTGTATTAAAAAGACGCTTTGCTAACTTCTCTTCCATTCTTTCACAACTTCAACTAACCAATTACATCTCTATTATAATAAAACCGTAGCGTAGAATTATCCGTATAATTTATAATAATATATTAGAGATTTAAAATCCATAATTGGTCGATTTGTATTAGATAATTAATTTGTCTGAATAAAATTTGTTTAGATAATTTGTCACATGATTCGGTTGTATTTGTATCTTTTTGTAGTAATTAATTTTTATTGATTTGATTTCATTGGTCGTATTTGAATTTGAACCATTTGATTGGTTGAATTTTGAACCAACCATGTTTTTTTTAAGTTTTTATAATAGATATAAATTTGTTAAGATTATGATAAGATTCGTAATTAAACAGATTTTGTTTATTTGTTAAAGTATGATAACAACATATCTATTATAATAAAATCGTAATGTTGAATTATCCGTATAATTTATAATAATATAATAGGGATTTAAAATCTATGATTGGCCGATTTGTATTAGATAATTAGTTTGTCTGAATAAGATTTGTTCAGATAATTTGTCACATGATTCAGTTGTATCTTTGTTTTTTTGTGGCAATAAATTTTAACTGATATTATTTGATTGGTCGAATTTTAAATCAGCCACGTTTTTTCTAAGTTTTTACTAGAAAATAAGTTTGTTAAGATTATGATAAGATTCTTAATTAAATAGATTTTGTTTGTATGTTAAATTATGATAAGAATATTAATTCAATAATTAACTAAAAATACTTTATATCTAAGGGAAATCAAACAAAAGATGTTCCTAATCCTAACAAAATATAAATTTAATCGAAGTCTATATAAAAGAATTCTCGGGACAAATTTAATAACACCAATAAAATTGACACCTTTTTCTCTCAATTATTGTTTATTAATCATGTATTTCTCTGAAATTTCTTTGTTAAAACTTAGCAAAGAAATTTGGAGGATTAAAGTCAAAATTCAAAACCTCTCGAAGGTATACACCAGAACATAGTCAAATGATTGATATGGTTCTTTGTGATTTTAAGGTATGCTATTAATAATTTATTCATGTGAATGCTTTTATAATAATTTAAAATATTTTCTAATTAAATGGTATCTTTATTATAATAAAACCGGCCCAATAAGATTTTTTGTATTTGTGTAATAATATAATAAAGATTTTAAATCTCTTGATTTATTTTGATTGGCCAATTTGTTTAAATTCATTAATTTTCCTTTTTGTTTAGATAAGATTATTTTTAAATACTAATTATTTCTTTTGATTCGATTTCAATAAAAGCATACAATTAAAAAGGAAAATTTAACCATTTAATATTTGATTTTCGTTGGTTTTAAAAAAATCTCTAACCAATTAAGATTTGAACTTTGTTTGTTAAAAATAAAATTTTAACCAATTAAGATTTGATTTTCGTTGGTTTAGAAAGACCAATTAAAATTTGATTTTTGCTGGCTAAAAAAAAAGAAATCTTTAACCAATTAAGATTTGATTTTCATTGGTTTTTTCTAAATAAATCTTTTGTTCAGATTTTGATAAGAACCTTACGATTTTGTTTGTTTTAACAAATAAGTTTTTTGGATTTTAATATGAAACATAATTTAAATATTATTGGTCAACGCAATAAAAAATAACAAAAATATTATATTGAGATATTCCTAATCCAAATCTCTATATCTAATAAAATTGTGGCGTTAACAGATTCATATATTTTATAATAAATTAAAAAAATTATCTCGTGATAATATTTGATAAAATTCTATAACTAGTTCTTAATAATATCTTTATCTACATAATTTTACTAATTTGTTTTAATTTTAATATAAAAATATTTTTAACTTATATCTCTATCATAACAAAATCATAATAATAAGATTTTCTGTATCTTTGTAAGAAAATAATAGAGATTTTAAATTTTAAATTTTTTTTGATTGGCCAATTTATTTTGACTAATTAATTTGTCTGAGTAACATTTGTTTAGATAATTTGGCACATGATTTGGTCTTATATTATCTCTTTGTAGCAATATTTTTTTTGATTTCGTTAATAAAGATTTTGTATATGATTTGATTACTTTTTTGAATCTTAATTTGATTGGTTGTATTTTTGAACCTTAATTTGATTTTGTTAATTATAGTTATTTAAACAAATAAGTTAGTATCCTTAATTAAACAAATTTCGTTTGTTAAGTTAAGATAATAACATTAATTCAATAATTAAAAAAATAACTTATACTTAATTTAATAATTAGATTTAAAGTCCTTAAATTTGTTTTGATTGGTTAATTTTTTTAAACTAATTAATTTATCTTTTT
>OVBA01002979.1:0-30794 GCA_900406435.1 Lepidium aucheri
AACATACAAATTTTAAAATTTTTATGAATATATTAATAAATTTATAAAAAATTTTGTAAAATAAAATTTTTTTTTATAAAAAAGAGTCGGTGGTCGCTGCGACTGCGAAACGAACAACATAGCGACTGGTCGCAGCGACTAACAAACGAAATTTGATTTTAAATGCAAAAACTAATCTCTTTTGAAATAAATTACAAAAGTAACCCATCAGAATAGTGAAATTATAATTTTCCCTCCATGAGCAAATAAAAGAACTGAATACACAGTTACATGTATAGCCTTCAAGGTATATTGTAGACTTCACCTAAATTCTACTTTGATAGCAGAATCTATGTGAAGTCTATTTTAAAAGCAAAATTCATGTAATGTCTGAATCATGCAAACTTCACGTGAAGTGTGCTTTTTAATTGTATTTGATATTTAGAATTTAAAATCTAATAGCAACTGGCTAAACTTTTGATTACATTATCTTAAGATAAACAATTATGAAGAATAAAAAACAAAATCTCACAAAAATTTGGTGAAATAAAACCAAAAGTGATCTAACCACATAGTTCATAAACAAACTATGTAGTTGTTTTGAGTTTTAACAAACTATGTATGTGGATTTGTAATTTTTGTATTTTAAACGTAATATTTTAATAAAAGAGCTAAATTGTGAATATACGATCAATGTTTAACCTTTTATATAAGTTTTTGTTTTGATCTTGGCGTATTAAACAAAAATTATTCAATTTGCGCTTTAAGGTTTAGAGTATAGTGTATACTTCATGTGAAATCTACTTTAAAAGCAAACTTCAGGTGAAGTCTACTTGCAGAGCAAAAATCTTGTGAAGTCTACTTTAAAAGCTTGCAGAGCAGACATCACGTGTAGTTTGCTCCTTAACCAAATTACATATCAAATAGATTTTTGGTTTAATCATGACCTACATATAAAAATTTATAAATTTATAGTTAAATTATAAAATTAACCATGTCTATTATACCAAAATTATGTTAATTTAACCAAAACTAATTGATACAAGAATCCAGGTGCTTCTCTAAGGTTGATGGGAGCGGATTTTTATTCAAAGGGAACCGGGTGTACTTCCTTTGATAAGCGAATGATGTGCAGCGAAAATGGGTGGAATGAAGTGCATCCACAAGAAGAATGGTAGGTTTCTTGATATAGTCGAACACGCTTTCGAACAAGGGGATTCCTCTCAAGATCTCAACGTGTGGTTTGACCCTCTAGACAAGTGGCTAAGTTCTCTACAACTAAGTTTTAAGAAGAACGTTTGATCTTTATTGATATGGCCAAAAATTTGAAGTTTCACGGCTCCAAAAAGACCTTATAAATTGTCCTATCAGATAGCCCTAAGGCCGCCTCAACTCAAAAGAAAATAAATAAAAGATGGGTCACAGCCCATTAACAAACAAGAAACAAAGTGGCTAACTCAGAGTTCGGTTGTGGTCTTGCTTCACAAGTTTAAACTTTGGTCCACTTTATTAAAAAATATTAAAGCCTAAGGACTCTAAGACTCTCTAGTCTAACGTGCTGGAGTTATTGGGCTTGGTGAACCTGCAAAGACATTTAAATCAAACACAAAATATACTTTACTGGACCGGATAAAAGGCCAAGCCTTGTTGGTTGCTTCCAGCTCAAGTCTTGACGGTTCTTGGCTCTCTTGATCAGCTTCTTGAATGTCTTGAATCTCTTGGTTCTCTTCTTGACGTGTGGATTGGTCTTGGCTTGATTTCTTGACCTTCTCCGCACTTCTTGAAAAGAATTCAACATGGCTCTTGTCGATCTTGGTGTGCTCCGCTGAGGGAGCGTCCTTTTCCTTGCTCAAGACGTCAACTACAACTTCTCCTAGTTGCTCTCTAAGCTTGTGTGCTCTAGCTCTGGTCGTTGGTCTGCTTGGTTCAACCAGCTTGATGTCCTCATCATTACCTCCCTCTTGAAGATGCTCCATTATGGGTGCATCATCTTTGTCTACATGGAAAGGAGAGAGATGAGCAACATTAAAACTTGAAGAGATGTTGAACTCACCTGGCAGCTCCAAGCGGTATGCATTGTCATTGATTCATTTTAGCACTCGGAACGGTCCATCACCGCATGATGAGAGCTTGGACCTGCACTTGTTTGGAACCATATCGGACGTATGTGCACCTAAAACCAATCTCCAAGTTTAAATGTCACAGCCTTGCGCCTCTTGTCTTCTCTTTGCTTGATTTCTTCAGCCTTCTTCTCTAAATTCTCATTGACCTTAAGATGTAGCTTGCGGACCATCTCGGCCTTGGCACTTGCGTCCTTGACAAGGTAGTGGTGCGGCAGTAATGTTGCAAAGTCCATGGGTGTCAAGGGTTGAAACCATACACTACTTCAGACAGTGAAAACTTAGAAGAAGAATGATTAGCTCGGTTATAAGCAAATTCGACAATGGGTAAACATGAAAGCTAATTATTTAAATTATTACCAACCATAGCTCTAAGCAAACTACTAAGAGTACGGTTTACCACTTTAGTTTGGCCGTCAGTTTGAGGATGACCAGTGGTTGAGAAGAGAATTTTGGTGCCTAGTTTGCGCCAAAAGATTTTCCAAAAGTGGTTCATGAATTTAGCATCTCGATCAGAGAAAATGGTCCTTCGAACTCCATGTAGACGCATGACTTCCTTGAAGAATAGGTCTGCGATTTGTGACGCATCATTGGTCTTGTCACAAGGTATGAAGTGAGCCATCTTTGAGAAGCGATCCACTACAACAAAGATTGAATCCTTGTGCTTCATCTTTGGAAAACCTAACACGAAGTCCATAGAAATATCCTCCCAAGGAGCATTAGGTATAGGTAAAGGAAGATAAAGACCGTGAGGATGAGACTTAGCTTTGGCCTTGAAACATGTTGCACATTTGATGCACATCCATTCCAAATCTCTCTTTAGGTGCAGCCAAAAGAAATGCTCGGTCACCATGGCTAGAGTGTTGTCAACACCAAAGAGGCCCATAAGTCATCCGCCATGTGATTCTCTAAGTATCAAATCTCTCATTGATCCTTGCGGTATGCACAACCTCTTCTCTCAAAACAAGTACCCTTCATGGATGTAGTATGACCTGAAAGCTCCTTTGTTGCAAGCTTGATAAATGTCTCCAAAGTCTAGATCCTCATTGTAGTTCTTCTTGATGAACTCAAACCCTACAACCTTAGCGTCCATGATAGTAATGGGGTTTTGCCATCTGAATAAAGCATCCGTAACTACATTCTCCTTTCCCTTCTTATATTTTATGACATAGGGAAATGTTTCCACGAATTCTAATCACCTTGCATGTCTCTTCTTCAACTTGGTCTGAACCCTCAAGTTCTTCAAAGTCTCATGATTGGTGTGAACCACAAACTCATTGGCTAGTAGATAGTGTTGCCAAACTTCTAATGCTCCACTTATCTTTTCACTGAAGTAAGCTATAGGTCTTTTGTCTTCAGTCAACACAGCCCCAATTCCCGACCCGGAAGCATCATACTCCACT
Organism: Lepidium aucheri; assembly: GCA_900406435.1. Classification (NCBI taxonomy): domain Eukaryota; kingdom Viridiplantae; phylum Streptophyta; class Magnoliopsida; order Brassicales; family Brassicaceae; genus Lepidium; species Lepidium aucheri. The sequence continues at coordinate 3,503 of OVBA01002979.1, forward strand.
ACAAAAGTTTTCTCAAAATTTGGCAAAGCCAAAACCGGAGCCTTGGTGAGGCATGAATTCAGCTCAGAGAAAGCTTTCTGTTGTGCTTCTCCCCATTTGAATGGAACATCCTTCTTGGTCATAGCGGTGAGAGGAGCAGTTATGGTGCTAAAATTCTTGAAAAAGCGGCTGTAGAAGCTTGGTAGCCATGAAAACTCCTTACATGACCGATTGATCTAGGTGTTGGCCATTCTTCAATAGCTTTGATCTTCTCTTCATCCACACCAATTTCCTGTGAACTTATGACAAACCCTAAAACCACAAGATCATTAGTGCAAAAGTGCGTTCTTAAGGTTCGCATAGAGGCTTTCTTGACGAAGAGTCTCTAATACTTGCTTAAGGTGCTTCAAGTGGTCGGACAAATATGAACTATGAACAAGAATATCATCAAAGTATACCACAGCAAACATATGTAAGCCCTTAAGACTGTGTTCATGAGTCTCATGAATGTGCTTGGTGAGTTGGTGAGTCCAAACGGCATCACAAGGCACTCATACAAATCTTGTGCTCTCTTCTAGAAAAACGTCTTTAAATTGCTCGAAGTGCTCACGGATCCTTGGTGGCAAATCTGCACAAAACATCTCAAGGCAAACATTCTCTTTGAAGAGCATTAGTAACACGGGTTGTTTGGCACACAAGGTTTTCTCAATAACACTCAGAGTCACAAAGAGAGAAGGTTTACTTACCTTGGTGGACTAACTCATCTTCATTTGACGATCATGCACTTGGGCGGGTGTCAAAGGTGCCAAACTATACTTGTGCTTTTCATGCATGAGCGAATAGTAATTGGTGCGGCAATTGTGAACGGCTTCCTTATCAAACTGCCATGCCCGGCCAAGTAGAAGGTGACTAGCTTGCATGGGAGCTACATCACATAAGGCCTGATCTTGGTATGTTCCAATGCTGAAAAGAACGGTTACTTGCTCCAAGACCTTGATCTCCAACTTATCGTTGAGGCATCTCAAGCAGTACAGCCTTGAGTTCTTTGTGGTGGTGAGACCTAGTTTCTCAATCAAAGACTTGCTAGCCACGTTAGTACATGAACCACTATCTATAATAAGGCTACATACCTTGCCATTTATAGTACATCATGAATGGAATATGTTTTATCTTTTTGCAGTCTCTTCCGACACAACCATGGAGCTAAGAAGGCGGCGAGATACAAGGAGTTCTCCTACGTCCAGATAGGCCACAGTCTTCTCAGCCTCTCCTACTACTTCATATATCTCTAGCTCATCCTTATCTTGTGACTCGTACTCTCCTCCATTGGTGACAATCATTGTTCTTCGGTTTGGACACTTTCTAGCCATATGTTCACGACCTTGACACATGAAACACACAATGTCACGAGTTCTAGTAGCATTTGGAACTTTACTAACCTTAGGTCTTTGGTTCTTAGCTAGTTCTTGATCAGCTCTCTTGTAACGAGTTTCTTGCTCAATGGCCTTTCCTTTGTCTTGCGACATAGCGGCGGGTGCAGTCCAAGTGTTTTTGTTCTTGGTTCGGTTGGACGCAGCCATCTTTCTCTTTATGTGTTGTTCGGCTTGAATGGAAAAATGCAGCAACTCTCGCAACTCATGATATGGCTGCCTCTCCACATTTCTAGCTATACAGTCTTATAGTATGTCCAAGAATTGCGCCATGATAGTCTCCTCCGATTCTTCAGTTTCTAGGCAATTCTTCAAGCATTCAAATTCTTCAAAGTACTCCTCCACGGACCTATTTTGCTGCACCAACTTACAAAACATTTTCTGTAGGTCTCTATGAAAATAAGGAGGTACATACCTTTTCTGTAAATTGAACTTCATCTCTTCCCAAGTGGTGACTTTGTTGTAAGGATGGGGTCTGCGCTCGGCCATGTCACGATCCCACTATGACAAGGAGTTTTCCTTGAGTTGAGCACCATCAAAGCTCACTCTCTTGTGATCAGCATAATGGTACCACTCAATAATGTACTCTATTCTCTTCTCCAATTCGAGATATGCTTCCGGATCGATCTTACCGGCATACGTTTGTGCGGTAAGCTTTCGATTGATGTTGGTGCATAGCGGATCGTCCCGATCACGTTCATAGTGCTGTGGATCTCTTCCTCGTGCGGTACAGTTCCTTGGTGGAGGATTATCCGGGTTTTGTTCAAGTTCTTTATCTTGGTATGCGTCAGTCTCATCATCCCGCGAGTGTACGGACACACGAGTGTTTTCTGATCTTGGTTCAAAGCGATCCATGCGTATGTTGATGGCTTGAATTTGAGCTTCGATTTGAGCCAACGCCTCACCTAATGTGGGTGTAGTCTCTTGATTGTCCCCCATTGGTACCTGCACACAAATATAAGAGTAGTTAACTTTTTTTTGTAAAGGTAAAACGTGAGAAATGGAAAACACGAAATGGAAAGAACAACTAAGGAAACAACACTAATCTTTTACCCTACACGATTTTTACAGATCAAACAGTTATTTTAATTGTCTTCTACAACAAAAAACTAAGAGCCCTAGTCATCACACACAAGATATAACTTGGATCTAAGTAAAACAATGGTTCGTTCTACCGGAAACCAAGTCTAACAAACTATGTGAGAGTGGTGAAGAATTTAGAAAAATAAAACAAGACAAAAATAAAAAGCAAAGATAGATACAACCTTCTAGGAACCTGGCTCTGATACCAAAAATGATACAAGCCTCAAGGTGTTTCTATAAGGTTGATGGGAGCGGATTCTTATTTAAAGGGAACCGGGTGTACTTCATTCGATAAGAGAATGATGTGCGGCGGAAATGGGTAGAATGAAGAGCGACCCACAGGAAGAATGGCAGGCTTCTTGGTACACTCGAACACACTCTCGATCAAGGGGAATCCTCTCAAGATCTCAACGTGTTAAACCTCTAGACAAGCGGGTAAGCTCTCTACGGTTAGGTCTTAAGAAGAACGTTCGATGTTTATTGATATGGCCAAAATGTTGAAGTTACATGGCTGCAAAGGGACCTTATAAATGGTCCTATCAACTAGCCCTAAGGCCGACTCGAAGTGGCTAACTTAGAGTTCTGTTGTGACCTTGCTTCACAGGTTGAAGCCTTGATCCAATTTATTAAACAAAAATTAAAGCCTAAGGACTCTAAGACTCTCTAGTCTAAGGTGTTGAAGCCATTGGGCTTGGTGGACCTGCAAAGACATTTAAATTAAACACAAAACATACCTTATTAGACCGGATGAAAGGCCAAGCCTTCTTGGTTGCTTCCAGCTCAAGTCTTGATGGTTCTTGGCTCTCTTGATCAGTTTCTTTAATGTCTTGGTTCTCTTCTTGACGTGTGGTTTGGTCTTGGCCTGAGTTCTTGACCTTCTCCTCACTTTTTGAAAAGACTTCAACATGGCTCTTGTCGATCTTGATGCGATCCGGTGAGGGAGCATCCTCTTCCTTGCTCAAGATGTCAGCTACAACTTCTCCTAGTTGCTCTCTAATCTTGCGTACTCTAGCTTTGGTCACTGGCCTGCTTGGTTCAGCTGGTTTGATGTCCTCATCAATAATATATTAGTATCTTAATTAAAAGATTTGATCTTAACCAAAATCAAATCAAAATCATGTGCTAATTGATTTGATCTTAACCAAAATTAAATCAATTGGTTTAATTTTTTTTAACCTAACTATATAAGGTCAAGAATACAAAAACATATCTACTTTCTCTCCGATCCATCGTGACTCTATTCTCCTCTCCTCTCCTTTCATGGTGGCTCCTATCTTCAGCTCCGGAGGCGGCAGCCATCAAACTCCTCTTCTCGATTCTCCATCTTCTTTGAATATCTTCTTCTCACTCTTTTCCTTTTGTTTGCTGGTTTCCCAGGTGATTCTCTGGCCGCCTTCTCTGACCACCAGTGACTCTCTGGCCACTACCTTCTCCTACTGCCTATAACTCTCTGACGGCTTCTTCTTATCATTGATATCATTTTTGTCCTCTCTTTTCAAGGCTCGTACCAACAATGTTCTGGATCTGATGGTTTATCTTGTTAAGCTCGTGATTGTTGTTGTATCTTATGGTTAAAGTTTTGTTTTTTTTTCGTACATCTTCTTAAAATTATTTGTTTAAACTAATATCTCTCCAAAAAAGATCTTCTTAAAGCTTTGTTATATTTTACTAGATCTACTTACAAAATTTTTGTTTTAAAATAGATTTTTTTAAAATCTCGTGATTGTTGTTGTGTTTTTTGTAAACGTTAGATTGAACTGCTTGTTTTTTGATATTTTTAGTATTTTTTCTATTTGTGTGGTATTTTTTTGTATTATGGTTTGTAAATATTAGATTGAACTCTTATTTTTAAGGTTTTTTTCAAGTTTTTTGCTAAAAAATTTTGAGGTATTTTTCTGATATTTTTTGGTTTTTTTTAAAAAATTGATGTAGATTTATTTAGTAGACTTCAATCTCAAACTATGGTTTATACTTTAGAAGTAGACTTATTTAGTAGACTTCAATCTTTGACATTTGTTGCATACTTTAGGATTATTGATAACATAATTTTTCACAATTCGAGTTATCAAATCCTAATATGGTAGGACAATCAATGCATCATAAGAGGTTATCGAACCATAAGGGTGTTATTGCTAGCACTAAGAACTCATAGGTTCTATCCTAATCCAAGCTAAATTCAATGAAAAGGATTATGTCACAATCACTTCAAATAAAAGCAAAACATTGCAATATTAAAATAGAACAATAAACTAAAAACAAAGCATAAAGAAATAAAGAAATGAGCTTAAAACAGAGCAAATAAATTAGATCAAATAACATCAAGGTAATAAGCGATTAAATTAATTCTGGGCATTGAGGAGTGAGGTTAATGATCTACGCTTAGCTAGGAAACTCTAAATTGCTTAACAAACAATTCATGAATCGATATCAAGCAGTGGATATAACACAATCAATGTCATTCTCATGAACAATGAACTTTGCTTAACTAAACCAGAGCTAACTCTCACTAGCAAAATCTAATCAAGCAAAAATTAAGAAACAATCTACAATAGCCAATAATCAGTCTAAATAATCAATCTCTTAACCTAAACAATATTATTTCAAAATTTAGTTCAATCAAGCATTTCATTAAACACTTGGTGGGTAGATGAATGCAGCAAACCAGATTTCAAATAGCCACTAAGAAATAAGAATAAATATCACTAAATTTGACGAGGTCCTATCAATTCTAAACTTAAGCAATCTGGATTCCCCCTAGTTCCATATAATTCTACCTCATTTTCTCAATACCCAAGTGAATCAATTCTAACTTCATAAGAAATTGCAAATACCCAAAAATTAAAATAGATGGCATGATAAGAAAGAGCAGAAAGAGATAAACAAGATTAACCAAACATAAATTTCATAAACTCAAACATCCAACAAAGATCTAAGGATCAAAGTATGAATACATGAGGGAAAAAAAAAAATAAACTTTAAAATTGAGCCAAAAGAGTAAAGTGAGGCGTCCTCTATTTTCGGGGGTCTAATGGGTATTTATACCAATTTTACAAAACCCTAAAAATGGTTAAAACACGGAGAAAAATTCAACAAAATGATACCTAGATAGAGAACTCAAAGTTTTTGCTTCACGAAAAATGCGACTCCAGGTTGCACTTCGAGTGGTGGGTTTGAGGCGTGTTTTTGCTTGAGGAAAAATGCAACTCCAAGGGTGCACTTTGAGTGCTGCCTTTGAGTTGGGCTTTGGCTGCTTCCTTTAATCAAGTCTTGCATTCCAATCTGTTCCTTGCTAGTCCTTATGTCCAATTGTATCCAAAATGCTCCAAAAGCTCCAAAAGTACCTAGAATTCACTCCATATGCAAAATGTATGGAATGCAAGTGCAAAGTGTGAAAATGCACCTAAAAGTACTCTAAAATGGTGCAAATGCTATCATATAGATGTAACACATGCTAAATAATGCCTCTAAAATATGCTAAAATCTAGGCATATCAACTCCCCCGAACTTAGATTTTGCTTGCCCTCAAGCAAGTGCAAAAACCTAAGAAGGAGAAGAGGTGCAATGCCCAAGGAAAACCTTACTTAAAACAAACAACCTAACAGATTGAGAACCGTAATCCACAAGTGAACTTGAACTCTATTTGGACGATTGCAATGTACTCGCCTATAGGCTTAGCATCCAACCGAAGGTGTTTATCAGAACACAAACTTGACTCCTTATTTCTAGAGGTGCAGGCCTCAAAAGAGATTAGAGATCAAAGAACATATGGTTCAACTTCCTTGGAAGCTTAACATGACTTAATTCAATTAAGCACAATTGTCATTTCTTGTTTTGGTTCATTTTTAGCACAAGCTCATGATTTTTTTATCCATAACCAATCAGAGGTTTGCATCACATCCTATTGAGGATCCCCAAACGTGAGAAGGTTGCTTCATATCCTATTCTCAACTTTCTCAAGGAGACACAAAAATGTACAGGTGTACGCATATTCCTCGCTCATCTTAGACATCACTGAATGAGCTGCATTTGTAAGAAGATCACCATTAGTTCTTGTCAAGCTAAACTCAAGGAAGGAAAGCAGTCAAAGCATTTCAAGGCCCTAGATTGGCAAATTAAATTCAATTAGAAGGAATCCAATCAGGTTCTATCCAGATTCAACACAAACAAATGCTCCCTAGGTAGATGATATACCATTCAGCTTTCTATGGATATCAAACCACAAATTCAAAAGTTCACTATGGTTACTACCCAAAAACCTAGTATAATCGCCTATCCTATATGAATGCAATACAACTACATGAACACGCTATTTTTGTGGAATGCATTTTCAAAACATTTCAAATTTTTATGATATTCATATGCCTTAAATGCTATGCTATGCAATAAAATATGCTGAAATAAAAAAATCTTAATGGATTTTTATAGCCTAGATCATATGCATGATATACTATAGAAAACAAACTAAAAATCACAGAACACATGGTTACTATCACCAATGACCCTCTCCCAAACTTAAATGATAGAGTCCGTTGTGTGTATAAAAGCTTAACGGTGAATCATAGGCCATCAACAAAAAATGATGAAATGCATGGTTATATACAAGGAATGGGGTGGAGTGGTACCTGGTAGGGGGCAAGGAAATTGTCTGTGGAGGCATTCATGCTCTCCAAAGTGCAATTTTGGGCGTTCAAGTGGGAGGACTCGAAGGTCAGCTTCAATTGCCACTTTGAGTGCAGCTAGTTTTTGGCTTGTGAGGGATCTAACTTCCCAAACTGTTGCCAAAAACATAGCACTCAATTCCATTAAGCTCAAAACTTGAAAAACAGACACCCATCCACAAGAAATACTAGAAAATGATTACAAAAATAAACAAAAGCAAAAGTTTGAAATTAAAATCAAGTATATACAAGGATATGCATGGGACTTCCTCCCAAGTGAGATTGTTTATAGTCTCAAGCTCGAGTCATCACACCTTATTGGCTTACGGTGGTTCAGAGAGAGGAATTGGAGTCCCCTCTAAAATGGTTCCAGCAACAATGAAGAGTTTAACTCTCTGCCCGTTTTCTGATTGGTCCTCTCCTTCCTTGCTAACCAAAGTAATAGCTCCATAAGGCTTTACCATTTTGATGTTAAAAAGTCCTAACCACTTTGACTTGGGCTTTGTTGGGGAGAGAAACTGCTTAGCTTTAGCGAATGGCTTGGGACGCTTGCTGCTCTTCACTATGTACTCCATTGCACCATCCAAAAATCCAATTGGTTGCAAAACTATATGAGGCCCAAGATCCAATGGTGGAGACTTGTTCAGCTCCTTAAGAGGCACATTTTCTATCTCATTGCAAGCAAACAAGGATTTAAGGTTTTCCCATCAATGACCTCCTCAAATATTAGAATTTTTCTACAGTAGTCATTAGCCTTGCCACTCTTTACCACTACAACATAGGAGGCTTAAGGGGTTTAATATACAACTTACTCAAATCGTTTGAAACTGTAGATTTTTGGGCACTTGGAGGCTGGACTCGACCATGTGTATGGCGAGGTGGAGGACAAGGCCTGTTATTGGAGACGGGTTAAGAACTGTTTTCTCCCTCCTTCCTAAATCACACTATCCTTAGTGTTAGCAATGATCCCAGCTCTTGGAGGAAACTCTTTGCCACTCCTTATGGTGATAGAGTGGGTGGTGTATTTTGTGATTAATCCATCCTCCCCTCTTTAACCATATTTTCCTTATCATCAGTATCCTCAGCTCGAACTATCAACTTTGTTCCACTCCTCAATGTTATCGCTTTGTCATGGTGCTCTGTGTGTTATCGAGTAATGTTGGCAAAGTGGTGTCTTGAATGAATGTGTACTGATGAACTAGCTTGCTGCCTCTCAACAAGCTGGAGTCTAGCATTTAGACTCTCAATCTTGTTGTTTAGATCAGATGATTAGCATCGATTCTGGTATGTACCTCAACAAATTTTTGAGTCATTCTGCAGTTGTAAACTTTTGTCCCTTTAGTATCTCTTGTAGAAACTCTATTTTTATTGGGTATTGTTGTGGAGGCGGTTATGGAGCTTGTTCATATGGTTTCTTAGATCTTCTTGTTGTATTCTGTATGAAAGAGACTTCTTTAATCCACTCAACTGACTCTATAGGAACCTGGTCTTCCGTGTACACTGAGTTTAGTGGCCTCTGTATACCATTAACAACCTATTTATCTTTGCATTGATAACTGTAGTATCCTTCCTGCTTGATAAGTACGAATCACTTGTGTTCGTTCCACTACTAGCCTCAGTATCGTTCTATTAATCTTGAGGCTGTGCAAGGTTTGCAGTCAATTTCCAACCTGCCTGAACATCTTTATGCATGAAATTACCATTGCTTGCATTGTCCAAGATGTAGCGTAATTTGGAAAAGAGTCCATGATAGAAAGTTCTGAGTAGTGTTTCAATTGGGTAGCCGTTATGTGGGCACTGATTTTGATATAGCCCGTAGGCCCAAGCTTCAGAAAATATCTTGGATCTTTCTTGCACAAAACCAATAATTGTCGTTCGAAACTTTGCAATTCGAGAATGGGAGAAGAACTTGGCCTGGAATGTTGTTTTGCATTGATCTATTGTCCCTGGAGGTAGAGTCCTCTCCCATGTATGATCTCTGTCCCTTAGAGAGAATGAGAACAACCTCAGTCTATGAGAATCTTCACTAATCCCATTCAGCCCAGTAAGGCCACAAAGCCTCTCAAATTCACCCAAGTGATCAAGAGGATCTTCAGAAAGCAGGCCATGGAACATGTTGTTCTGTATCATGGAGATTAAACCACTCTAAATTTCAAAGTTGTTGGTTGGAATGGAAGGTGGAAAAATTACAGGTCCTGAAATGTGTATGTTGGGTGCATCACTAGATCCAATAGTTATTAGCCTTTGCAATTTCCGCCTATTTGCCTCTCTTGATTGCAAGAGGAAGACCCATCGACTTATGGCCTAAGTGCAGTAGGTACACCATCATCTGACCCTTCTGGTTTAGTGTCGCCCATTACAAATCAGAAAAATCACCTAGATAGCATAGCTCGAAGTGGTAGCAGCGAGTCTTGGCTTCATGTGTAGGAGAGAGTGCAACAAAAATTGGGCCTCGAGGTTGTATATGTGAGTATCACCTGCATGGGACCCTGTAACTCACCAAGCCAAATTGAATGAAAAGGATTCTGTCAGAATCACTTCAAATAAAAGCATAACATAGCAATATTAAAACAGAGCATAAAGAAATACAGAAATGAGCTAAAAACAGAGGAAGGAAATAAGATCAAATAATAGCAATGATGAGGACATCAAGCCGGTTGAACTAAGCATGCCAATGACCAGAGCTAGAGCATGCAAGCTTAGAGAACAATTAGGAGAAGCTGTAGCTGACGTCTTGAGTAAGGAAGATGAGGCTCCTTCACTGGACCGCACAAAGATCGACAAGAGCCATATTGAAGTCTTTTCAAGAAGTGCGGAGAAGGCCAAGAACNGGGCCAAGAACCGTCAAGACTTGAGCTGGAAGCAACCAATAAGGCTTGGCCTTTCATTCGGTCCAACAAGGTATGTTTTGTGTTTAATATAAATGTTTTTGAACATCCACCAAGCCCAATGGCTCCAGCCTTTTTGAATAGAGAGTCTTAGAGTCCATAGGCTTTTTTTTTTTTTTAATAAAGTGGGCCAAGGCTTCAGCTTGTGAAGAAAGAACACAACCAAACTCTAGTTAGTTGTTTTGCATTTGTTTCTTGTTTGCTTGTTAATGGGCTGCGACCCATCTTTTATTTGTTTTATTTTGATTTGAGTCGGCCTTAGGGCTAGCTGATAGGACACTTTTATAAGGTCCCCTTGCAGCTGTGTAATTTTTAACTTTGATTATCAATAAAGATCGAACTTTCTTGTACAAGTAAACCTAGCTGTTAGAGAGCTTAGCTGCTTGTCTAGAGGTTTAAACCGCACTAAGAGATCTTGAGAGGATTCTCCTTGATCGAGAGTGTGTTCGAGTGTATCAAGAAGCCTACCATTCTTCTTGTGGATCACTCTTCAATCCACCTCTTTCCCCTGCACATCATCTTCTTATCAAAGGAAGTACACACAGTTCCCTTTGATTAAGATCCATTCTCAACAACCTTAGGGAAGCACCTTGAGGCGTTTATAAAGCAAGGTAATAAGCGATTAAATGAAAGTTGGGCATTGAGGAATAAGGTCAATGATCTATGCTTAGCTAGGGAACTCTGAATTTCTTAACAAAATATTTTGGAATCGATCTCAAGCAGTAGATTTAACACAATCTAATGAACAATGAATTTTGCTTAACTAAACTAGACCTAACTCTCATTAGTAAAATCTAATCGAGCGAGCATTAAGAAACAATCCAAATAGCCAATAATTAGTCTAAGAAATTAATCTCTTCATCTAGACAAGATTATCTCAGAATTTAGTTCAGTCAAGCATTTCATCAAACACTTGGTGGGTAGATGAATGCACCAAATCAGATTTCAAAGAGCTACTAAGAAAAAAGCATAAAGATCACTAAATTTGATGAGATCCTATCAATTCTAATCTTAAGCAATCTGGATTATCCTGGTTCCACATAGATCTAATTCATTTCATCAATACCCAAGTGAATCTTCTCTAACTTCATAAGAAATTGCAAAAACCCAGAAATTAAAATAGATGGCATGATAAGAAAGAGCAGAAAGAGATAAACAAGATTAACCAAACATAAATTTCATAAACTTAAACATCCAACGAAGATCTAAGGATCAAAAAATGAATACATGAGGGAAAAAGAGAGAAAAACTTTAAAACTGAGCCAAATGAGTAAAGTGAGGTGTCCTCTGTTTTTAGGGGTCTAATGGGTATTTATACCTATTTTACAAACTTTAAAAATGATCAAAACGCGGAGAAAAAAGTCAACAAAAATAGACCTAGATAGAGAACTCGAAGTTGGACTTTGAGTGGTGGGTTAGAGTCGTGTTTTTGCTTCAGAACTCCAGGGTGCACTTCGAGTAGTGCCTTCGAGTTGTCTTTGGCTGCTTATTTTGATCAAGTCTTGCACTACAATCTTGTCCTTGCTAGTCCTCACGTCCATTTGCATCCAAAACACTCCAAGAAATCTCCAAAAGTACCTAGAATTTACTCCATATGCAAAATGTACGCAATGCAAGTGTAAAGAGTGAAAATGAACCTAAACATACTCTAAAATGGTGAAAATACTATGGTATGGATGAAAAACATGCTAAATAATTTCTCTAAAATATGCTAAAATCTAGACATATCAATTATACTTCTATAGTAAACTTTCACTGACACTCTGATTTATGTATTTAATTCATATAACTTATCGATTTATGTATTCGAGTGATAATTTTCTGGCTTGTAGATGTTAGATTAAAAATATATTCTATAATGATTGTGATCCGTGTTTAATATCTTAGCTTCTAGCTTTGTTTATATGATTTCATGACTTGTTTCTGGTAAACAGGCAATCAATAGGTTGAAGATTCTCTCTCTTACGGCTGAGGGTATTGCTCAGAGTTTCACTTGATCTTGTGTGTTCTTGTGGGTTTCTTTTTGTTTTTTTAGATGTTAGATTTGATTTTGTTAAACAAGCAATCAATATGCTTCCGCCTACATATTTTTTGTTTTAATGTTGTACTAATATAAGTTTTTTGATCCGTTTTTTAACAGATCTCAGTGGGAATTTTATTGTGTGTTCTTCTAAGTTTTCTTTCCTAGCATATTTAGGTTTTAAATTTTAAATTTTTTAAAATTTTTTTGATGATGAATACATTGTTATCTGCAATTTACTTGATTTGTGAATAGTAATTATATACCATTAACAAGTTTTGGTATGGTTCTGTGTATGGTTATTATCCTTGGTTTTGCTTAAGATTTAGCAGACTTTGTGGATAGAGTTCATTAGCATACTTTGATAAGTATGCTAACAGATTTTTATTAGACTTTAGATGTATACTTCTTTGGCAGATTTCAATCTCAAACTTTTGTTGTTGACTTTCGGAGTATACTTCTTTAGTAGAAACAAATTGAAATTCTGCTTTATGTTTTATACTGATGTAACTTACTAATCTTTTAATTTTCATTGGTGTTTGCAGATGGTTTTGCCTGAACTTCCACGAAGGTTGCTCACAAAGGTTAAAGAACCATACCCCACGAAGAATGTAGGCTATTACACTGAGAGAATTGGATTGCTTAATGCACTGTCTAAAGCCTTCAACAAGGATGAATGGATTGAGCTGCAGAATTCTAATGCCTTTACCTTTGAGTGAGAGATTAAGCATGGATGGACAAAAGAAGTAGAATACGTTAAAAAGATCCATGAAAAGGCAAGAGCAGACATTGAAGAAAGGACAAAGAAATATGCAGAGCAAGCCAATAAAAGCCGTAAAGAAATGAGTTTCAAAGAAGGAGATCCAGTTTGGATATATTTGAGGAAATACCGATTCCCAAATGAACAAAAATAAAAGTTGATGCCAAGAATGGACGGTCCTTTCAAGATTATCAAGAAGATCAACAACAATGCCTATCAAATCGATCTTCAAGGTAAGTATACTGTGAGTAATAGTTTCAATGTTGCTGACTTGGTCCCTTTTGTTTCAGATGATGCGGATTTAAGGTCAAATCCTTTTCAAGAGGGAGGGGATGATATGATAATGGAACAGCAGCATAAACCAGCACAAGAGGAGGACTTGGAGCTTGAACCTGAGGAAGCGCAGCAAGCATTGGAGCTGCCAGATGGTCCTATTACTCGAGCTAAAGCTAAGAAACTTAAGCAGGCTGTTAGCACATTGCTATTACAAGCCAAGAGCAACCATAGTCTTATGGCTTATCCGACCACATTGGTTGTGACTCAAGCCGACTAAGGGTTGTCAATGAGAGGTGTGTGTTCTTGCACTCTTTTCCCTGATTGCTAGTTTTGTCCCATTGGGTTTTATAGCTCAAGGTTTTTAATGAGGCTTGTCAACACACACTCTACTCTACAACCCATTGGCAATGTGCTTATAACATGTTTATAATATGTTTATAAAGCTTTATAAAAGCCTTATAAAACCCGGTGAAGAAATAAAGAGGAAGAGTTGATGTCCAAGTCACAAGAAGGGTCAAAGTACTTAATTACATTTTTAAACGGGTCAAAGTCTTCATTGCACCACCCATTACTTATGGCACCGCCCATTCTTAAATGTATTACCCATTGTCGTGACTATATAAGCTCTTGTACTCAGAATATAATCTTCATCAAACTTTCTTCTTATTTTTCTAATAAAATTCACGGGTTTGATCAAAACTTTCTAGTTGTTTGGTGTGTAATATCCAGAATACTAGTGAGGTTCAGAAGACTAAGAGATTTCCATCTCTCTTGGTAGTTCTCTTCGATCCATCATTCATCCACTTTTCGACCCTTCAACTTTTGACCATTCCGCCGCCACCCATACCGCTTCCACAAGCTCCGCCGTGTTGCCTTGAGTCTATTCTCACCGTGGCTTAGCCTCACGACATCCATACCCACCATAATTTCAATTCCAAAAATCCTTGAGACGCGCCTTTTCAACTTCCACTTCAACAAAGGCGCCGGGGTTCCGTCCATTACAGCTTGAGTGTGATCCAGCGTGATCCTAATCATCCCTTAGGATCATATCACGAAGACTTATGTGGATTGGTTTAGGATCCTTCAAAAACCTTAAGACTGGCTAGGCGACATGGTAAAGCAGACTTCATATAGAGACTTCTTCAGTAGTCTTTGATATCAGATATCTTCAGCAAACTTTCTCTGTAAACTTTTGATGCAGATTTCTGCAGTGTTTTTTGTTATATCTTAATTATTTTTAACACTTTTCCTGTCCGTTGCAGCACATAGATGTTGGGATCAGTCTATAGAGGAGGTGATATACTCAACATCTAGAGTGGTTAAGGCCTAATCGGCTTTCCTTTCTTGATACAGTTTTAGATATGATGTGGACTCAAAAGTTCTTCAAATATTTGAAGTCTCTAGTGAATGTTTATAGCATAGGCAAACAACTGCTGGGTAGTGCACTAGATTATTACTTGGGTGAGTAGTCTGAATATTCACAAAGCAACAAGACATGGGCAATATGCTTTCCTATTAATAACTCCAGGAAACAACTATAGGGAAGATGTGGAAAAGAGACTTCTTAGTCTTGAAAACTCCTCTAGATACTCAGAAAAAGCAAGCCTATATTCGGGGATTTATGCCATTTTCAAGATCTCCGCCCAGTTTATGATGCACACTATTTCAACAATCTCCATCCTCACGAGTTAGGCAATGAAAGATTCATTTTGCCCCAATACAAGCACCTTCAATAATCTGAAAACCAATACCATACAATTCTTGAAAAATATTATGAGTCCTTCCAAAATCAGTCCACCAAACACGATTACCAAAAAACCTTTGATCACCAGTCATTGGGAAGGAAACCTCCTGCCATTTGTTATTTTATGATGCTTAAAAATTCTTTATTTTTGGTCCTTCTCCCTCCTCACTTGAGAGTTAAGCTTGTAACAAAGCATTCGATTCATAATCCTTCATTTGGAGGAGTTCTCTAGGATCTTTATCCAAATTCAAAAACATCTTTTCATTCCTAACTTTCCATATGTTCCACATGATCCACGAGACGATAATGAATTCCTCCAAAGCACAAAGTTGACATCATAGATAGTCCATATTTGTATAAATAGAAAAGGTGGGTAAAGGCGCCCAAACTCTAAGTGACAAAGGACATTCAAAAATAGAATGACTAAACGTTTCCTCATCTACCCCACACCATAGATAACTTGAGTCACATATGACTCAATGATTTTTTAGATTTCTATGTACCGATAGACTTCCTGAAGCCGTTTGCCACAAAAAAATTTTAAGCTCTAGAGGACAAAAAGTTTCCCAAGCAGAGGTATGTAAAGTCTCTATTGAAAATCCATACTTAACTACCTCGCTAAGACCACTAGAAGTTTCTAACTTATAAGCTAATTAAAGCGTCTATTTACATTATTTATTGAAATACCAACCAAAGGAGTTTGGCTTATCCATATTTGGCAGTCGACTTCCCAAAGTGGGGCATTCGTAGGATCCACCAATTGTCTAATTAGTGGTATTTGCCATGATCTAGTAGATTGATTAATCAATTAATCTATAGTCATATCTGGATAATGTCTGGTCCTTAACAAATTACATGTTGTGAATAGGTTTATGGTAACAAGGGCTATGCCAAATCAAAGTAGACCAATAATTACCAATCTTCTTAGTCAGTCATTTGGTAATGAGTGATTTTGCTGAAATTATATTTTACCAATCTTCTTAGTCAGTCATTTGGTAATGAGTGATTTTGCTGAAATTATATTTTTCTAACCATATGAGGGAGAATGTTTATAATACATACCCTGAACGATTCTTGAAAATATGAAGTTTGGAAAATCCAAAAGACACTTCAATTGTTTCGATAAGAGAGTTGAACTGAACTCTTCTATTGACTTGAAAACCAAACTCCTTATTTTTTTTACAAAGTTTCCCCCATTTTTCAAAGCATTCCTCTAGATTTACTATTATTTCTCCACCAAAAATTTACTATATAACTATTTATCGATAAAACCATTGCTGTTGGTAATCTATAGCTAGACATCAGATATATGGGCAATACCGGGATAACAGATTCAATAAGAACTTATTTTCCTCCTTTTGAACAAAGTTTAGAGGACCATCTCAAAATTCTCTCCTATAGTTTACTTTTAAAAAATTCAAATATTTTTGTTTTAGATCTCTTTCTAGACTCTCTGGTAGGTCAAGGTAAGTACCCATTCCTCAAATATTTTTTAATGACCACTTTGTCCTCTGGTTTAACCGAATGACCAAATTGGATATATGATGTAATAAAATTGATATGTTGTCCTGATGCATACTCATATATCTTCAATATTCCCATAGCAGATTTAGTCTGATCATCATTTGCTTTTAAAAAACAATACAGTATTATATGCAAATAATAGATGTGAAACCTTTAGACAACTCTTAGCAACTTTCAGACGATCAGTCAAGTATGTTTCTTCCCCTCTCTTGAGTTTATGTATTAAGAGCTTTATACATTGAATAAAAATATATGGAGATAAACAATCAGCTTCTATAATCCTATGACGGGGACCCATATTACCCAGCATAAAAGAATAACTTACTGATCTTATACACCATATCACACATCAGATCCATGATTCCTAAAAACCCAATGTCTTAAATAGTTATTCGATGAAATTCCATTCAGCTCTATCATAAGCCTTACTCATATCCATTTTAATTGTCATTTCAGAAACTCTGTATAATTTATTTGTCCTTAAAACATGGAACATTTCCCGAGCAATCATGATATTGTCAGATATTAATCTACCTGAGATAAAAGCAGATTGAGTCTCTAAGACTAAGTTAGGTAAAAATCTTTTCAACATTTGGCAAAACACTTTCGATGTAACCTTATTACCAACACTGCAAAGACCAATCGACATAAATTCTGATATTAATGTTGGTTTCTCCTTCTTAGGTATAAGACAAAAAAATTTCTCATTTAATCTTGGGTCAAAATGACCTGAGCCCAAAAACTCATTAATCAAATTCTCTAGATCTTCCTTTACTATAGAAATTTTTTTTTGGAAAAAAGACCAGTCCACTCACCTCGTCCAAGCGTTTTCTCAAGGTTCATTAAAAAAAGTGCCCTCTGGATCTCTTCTTCTATTTAGTATTTGCGCCATTCAGAGATTTCTCACCTAAATTTTTATCTTATCAAATAGTTAAGCTATCCCTATCCTAAGAGGGTCCCTTCAAACCTCATGATACTGCCTCCAATAGTCCACACTTTACTATCCATCTCTTGTCAAAATAATTGTTGTATCCTTTTAATAATTTTATGATCCAACTCTGCCAATATTGGTGTATGATCTGAATCTATCATATCTAAATAGTTAACCCTTTAGTGGGAAAAAGGTTAGCTTATGTTCTTTTCACCACTTGTTTAGTAATCTTAACTTGATAGAGAATATTAAACTAGCACTTATACTCTCAAAAATTGTCTAAGTCTCTTGTATTGAGTCATGTGCGTCTCACCGCTTGTTCAGTAATCTTAAGTTGATAGAGAATATTGAACTAGTACTTATACTCTCACAAATCGTCTAACTCTCTTGTTAATGACTCACATGCTTCTCACCACATGTTTAGTAACCTTAAGGTCATAGAGAACGTTGAAATAGCACTTATACTCTCACAAACCCTCTGAATCTCTTGTGATTGGATTATTGCTTCCCACCACTTGTTTAGTAACCTTAAGTTGATAGAGAACATTAAACAAGAAATTATTCTCTCACAAACCATCTAATTCTCTTGTTATTGAGTCATGTGCTTCTTACAAATTGCTTAGAAACCTTAAGTTGATAGATAACGTTCAAATATCTCTTATACTCTCACAAACCATTTAACTCTCTTGTTTCGACTTATGTACTTATCACCACTTGTTTTGTAAGCTTAAGTTGATAGAGAACATTGAAATAGTTCATATACTCTCACAAACCGTCTTGTTCTTTTTAATGACTCATGTGCTTCTCACCACATATTTAGCAACCCTAAGTTGATATTAAACGTTGAACTAGCACTTATACTGCCATGAACCGTCTACCTCTGTTTTTTATTGACTCATAAGCTTCTCACAACTTGTTGAGTAACCTAAAGTTAATAGAAAACGTTGAATTAGCACTTATACGCTCACAAACTGTCTATCTCTTTTGTTATTGACTTATGTACTTCTCACCACTTATGTAGTAACCTTAAGTTGATAGAGAACGTTGAACTAGCACTTATACTCTTACAAACCATCTAACTCTCTTGTTAATGACTCATGTTCTTGTCACCACTTGTTTAGTAACCTTAAGTTGATAGAGAACGTTTAACTAGCACTTATACTCGCACAAACCATCCAATTCTCTTGTTATTGACTCATGTGCTTCTCACAACTTGTTTAGAAACCTTACATTGATAGAAAACGTTAAAATAGCTATTATAGTCTAACAAACCGTCTAACTCTCTTGTTATTGACTTATGTGGTTCTCACCACTTGTTGAGTAACCATAAGCTGATAGAAAACATTAAATTAACACTTATACGCTCACAAACCGTCTAAATCTCTTGTTTATGACTCATGTGCTTCTCACCACTTGTTTAGTAACCTTAAGTTGATAGAGAATGTTCAACTATCACTTATACGCTCACAAACTGTCTAACTCTCTCGTAATTAACTTATGTGATTCTCACAACTTGTTTAGTAACCTTAAGTTGATAGAGAATGTTGAACTAGCACTTATACTCTTACAAACCGTCTAACTCTCTTGTTATTTACTCATGTGCTTCACACAACTTGCTCAGAAACCTTAAGTTGATAGAGAAAATTAAACTAGCACTTATACTGTCACAAATCGTCTAACTTTCCTGTTTTGACTCATGTACTTATCATCATTTGTTTTCTAAGGTTAAGTTGATAGAGAACGTTGAAATAGTTCTTATACTCTCACAAAGTGTCTAATTCTTGTTAATGACTCATGTGCTTTTCACCACATGTTTAGTAAGCCTAAGTTTATAGAGAACGTTGAACTAGCACTTATACTCTCACAATCCGGCTAACTCTATTGTTATTGACTCATGAGCTTCTCACCACTTGTTGAGTAACCATAAGTGTATAGAAAACATTGAATTAACACTTATACGCTCACAAACTGTCTAAATCTCTTGTTTATGACTCATGTGCTTCTCACCACTTGTTTAGTAACAAGTTGATAAATAACGTTGATTTAGCACTTATACGCTCACTAACTATCTAACTCTCTTGTTATTGACTTATGTGCTTCTTACCACTTCTTTAGTAACCTTTATTTGATAGAAAAGGTTGAACTAGCTCTTATACTCTTACAAACCGTCTAACTCTTGTTAATGACTCCTGTGCTTCTAACAACTTTTTAGTAACCTTCAGTTAATAGACAAAATTTAACTTGTACTTATACTCTTACATGTCGTCTAATTCTCTTGTGATTGGCTTATGTTCTTCTCACCAGTTGTTTAGTTACCGTAAGTTGATAGAGAACATTGAACTAGCACTTATACTCTCACAAGCCATGTAACTCTCTTGTTATTGACTCACGTGCTTCTTACAACTTGTTTAGAAACCCTACATTGATAGAAAACAATATAATAGCACTTATACTCTCATAAACCGTCTAACTCTCTTGTTATTCACTCATGTACTTATCACGACTTCTTTTGTATCCTTAAGTTGATAGAGAACGTTGAAATAGTACTATACTCTCACAAACCGTCTAACTTTCTTGTTATTGACTCATGTGCTTCTTAACTTAAGTTTAGTAATCTTAAGTTGATAGAGAACGTTGAACTAGCACTTATACTCTCACACACCGTCTAACTCTCTTGTTATTGACTCAATAGCTTCTCACCATTTGTTGAGTAACGTTAAGTTGATAGAAAACGTTAAATGAGTACTACTACTATCATAAACCGTCTTACTCTCTTGTTATTGACTAATGTGCTTCTCATCACTTGTTTAGTAACCTTAACTGGATAGGAAACATTGAACTAGCACTTATACTCTCACAAACCTTCTAACTCTCTTGTTATTGACTCATGTACTTATCACCACTTGTTTTGTAACCTTAAGTTAATAGAGAACGTTGAACTTGTACTTATACTCTCACAAATCTTCTAACACTTTTGTGATTGGCAATGTGTTTCTCACCACTTGCTTAGCAACTTGAGGTTTATAGAGAACTTTGAACTACCAATTATACTCTCAGAAACTGTCTATTAACTCATGAGCTTCTCACCACTTGTTGAGTAAGCTTAAGTTAATAGAAATCGTTTAATTAAACATTATACGCTGATAAACCATCTTACTCTCTAGTTATTGACTTATGTGTTTCTCATCACTTGTTTAGTAACCTTAACTTGATTGAGAACGTTAAAATAGCACCTATACTCTCACAAGCCGTCTAACTATCTTGTTATGACTTATGTGCTTCTCACCACTTCTTTAGTCACCTTAGCTTGGTAGAGAACGGTTGACTAGCACTTATAGCCTCACAAACCCTCTAACTCTCTTGTTATTGACTCACGTGGTTCTCACAACTTGTTTAGTAATCTTAAGTTGATAGAGAACATTGAACTAGCAATTATTCTCTCAAAAACCGTCTAACTCTCTTGTTATCGACTCATGTGCTTTTCATAACTTGCTAAGAAACCTTAAGTTAATAGAGAACCTTATACTAGCATTTATACTCTCACAAATCGTCTAACTCTATTGTTATTGACTCATGTACTTATCACCACTTGTTTTGTAACCTTAATATGATAGAGAATGTTAAACTAGTACTTATACTCTCACAAACCGTCTAACTCTCTTGTGATTGGCTTATGTGCTTCTCACCACTTGTTTAGTAACCTTAAGTTCACAGAGAACGTTGAACTAGCAGTTATACTCTCACAAATCGTCTAACTCTCTTATTATTGGATCATGAGCTTCTGACCACTTATTGAGTAACCGTAAATTGATAGAAAACATTAAATTAGTACTTATACGCTTACAAACCATCTTACTCTCTTGTTACTGATTTATGTGCTTCTCATCACTTAATTAGTAACCTTAACTTCATAGAGAACATTAAACTAGCACTTGTACTCTCACAAGCCATCAAACTCTCTCGTTATTTACTTATGTGCTTCTAACCTTATGTTGATAGAGAACGTTGAACTAGCACATATACTCTCACAAACCGTGTAACTACCTTGTTATTGACTCATGTGCTTCTCATAACTTGTTTGAGAACGTTTAAGTAGCACTTAGTACTCTCACAATATGTCAAACTCTAGTGTTATTGATTCATGTGCTTCTCCCCACTTGTTTAGTAACCTTAAGTTGATAAAGAACATCAAACTAGCATTTATACTGTCACAAACCGTCTAAGTCTCTTGTTATTGACTCATGAGCTTCTCACTACTTGTTAAGTAAGCTTAACTTGATAGAAAACGTTGAATTTGCACTTATACGCTCTCAAACCGTCTAGCTCTCTTGTTATTGACTCTTATGCTTCTCACTGTTTGTTTAGTAACCTTAATGATACACGCCTCAAGTTGCTTCTCTAAGGTTGTTGGGAATGAATCTCAATCAAAGGGAAACCGAAGTGCTTCCTTTGACAAGTAGTAGATTTGATGCGGAAGTTGGTGGATTGAATAGTGATCCACAAGAAGAATAAAGGCTTCTTGATACACTCGGACACACTTTTGATCAAGCGGAATCCTCTCGAGATCACTTGGTATGGTTTGCATGTTTAGACAAAGCAGCTAAGCTTCCAACGGCTAGGTTTTTCTATATAGAAAAAGTTTGATCTTTATTGATGATAAGTTGAATAAGAGTTACACGGCGGCAAATGGACCTTATATAATAGTCCTATCAGCTAGCCCTATGGCCGACTCAAAGCAAAAGAAACAAAAGAAAGATGGGTTGCACCCCATTAAGAAGCAAATAAGAAACAAAATGCAAAACAACTAACTTAGCCTTGCTTCACAAGCTGAACCCTTGGCTACTTATTAAACAAAATTTAAAGGCCTATGGACTCTAAGACTCTCTATTCTAGGAGGCTGGAGCAATTGGGCTTGGTGGACCTGCAAAGACATTTATATTAAACACAAAACATACGTTGGTTGCCCGAATGAAAGACCAAGCCTTCTTGGTTGCTTCCAGCTAAAATCTTGACGGTTCTTGGCCCTCTTGATCTGCTTCTTGAATGTCTTGAACGTATTGGTTATCTTCTTGACGGGATGCTTAATCTTGGTCGGAGTCCTTTGTCTTCTTCACACCTCTTGAAAACACTTCAACATGGCTCTTGTCAATTTTGGTGTGGTCTGGTGAAGAAGCATCGTATTCTTTGCTTAGCAATTCAGCCACAATTTCTCCTAGTTGCTCCCTAAGCTTGCGTGCTCTAGCTCTCGTCATGGGTTTGCTTGGTTCCATTGGCTTGATGCCCTCATAACTTAAGTTGATAGAGAACGTTGAACTAGCACTCATACTCTCATAAATCATCCAACTCTCTTGTTATTGACTTATGTGCTTCTCACCATTTGTGTAGTAACCCTACTTTGATAGAGAATGTTGAACGAGCACTTATGCTCTCACAAACCATCTAACTCTTTTATCATTGACTCATGTGCTTTTCGCAACTTGTTTAGTAACGTCAAGTTGATAGAGAACATTAAACTAGCACTTATACTATCACAAACCGTGTAACTCTTTTGCTATTTACTTATCTGCTTCTAACCACTTCTTTAGTAACCTTAAGTTGATAAAGAATGTTGAACTAGCACCTATACTCTCACAAACCGGCTAACTCTCTTGTTAATGACTCATGTGCTTCTCACAACTTGTTTAGTAACCTTAAGTTGATAGAGAACGTTGAACTAGCACTTACACTCTCATAAACCGTCTAACTCTCTTGTTAGTAACTCATGTGCTTCTCACCACTTTCTTAGTAACCTTAAGTTGATAGAGAACATTAAACTAGCACTTATACTGTCACAAACCGTGTAACTCTTTTGCTATTGACTCATGTCATTCTCATCACTTGTTTAGTAACCTTATGTTGATAGAGAACGTTGAACTAGCACTTATACTCTCACAAACTATCTAACTCTCTTGTTATTGACTCATGTGCTTCTCAAACTTGTTTAGTAACCTTAAGTTGATAAAGAACGTTGAACTAGCACTTATACTCTCACAAACCGACTAACTCTCTTGTTATTGACTCATGTGCTACTCACAACTTGTTTAGAAACCTTAAGCTGATAGAGAACATTAAACTAGCACTTATACTGTCAGAAACCGTGTAACTCTTTTGCTATTTACTTAGGTGCTTCCAACCACTTGTTTGGTAACCTTAAGTTGATAAAGAATGTTGAACTAGCACTTATACTCTCAGAAATAGTATAACTCTCTTGTTGTTGACTCATGTGTTTCTTACAACTTGTTTAGTAACCTTAATTTGATAGAAAATGTTGAACTAGCACTGATACTCTCACAAACTGGCTAACTCTCTTGTTATTGACTCATGTGCTACTCAGAACTTGTTTAGAAACCTTAAGTTGATAGAGAACATTAAACTAGAATTTATATTGTCGCAAACCATGTAACTCTTTTGCTATTTACTTATGTGTTTCCAGTCACTTGTTTGGTAACCTTAAGTTGATAAAGAATGTTGAACTAGCGCTTATACTCTCACAAACCGTCTAACTCGACTTGTTATTGACTCATGTGATTCTCATCACTTGTTTAGTAACCTTAATTTAATAGAGATTATTGAAGTATCACTTATACTCTCACAGATTGGCTAACTCTATTGTTATTGACTCATTTACTTATGACCACTTCTTTTGTAACCAAAAGTTGATAGAGAACGTTGAATTAATACTTATACTCTCACAGACCATCTAACTCTCTTGTTAATGACTCACATGCTTCACACCACATGTTTAGTAACATTAAGTTGATAAAGAACGTTGAACTAGCACTTATACTCTCACAAATCGTTTAACTCTCTTGTGATTGGCTTATGTGCTTATCACCACTTGTTTAGTAACCTTAAGTTGATCGAGAACGTTGAACTAGCACTTATACTCTCACAAACCATCTAACTCTCTTGTTATTGACTCATGAGTTTCTCACCACTTGTTGAGTAACCTTAAGTTGATAGAAAACGTTGAATTAGCACTTATACGCTCATAAACCATCTTACTCTCTTGTTATTGACTTATGTGCTTCTCATCACTTGTTTAGTAACCTTAACTTGATAGAGAATGTTAAACTAGCACTTTTACTCTCACAAGTCGTCTAACTCTCTTGTTATTGACTCAAATGCTTCTCACCACTTGTTTAGTCACCTTAAGTTGATGGAGAATGTTGAACTAGCACATATACTCTCACAAACCGTCTAACTCTCTTTTTATTAACTCATGTGCTTTTCACAACTTGTTTAGTAAACTTATCTTGATTAAGAACGTTTAAGTAGCACTTACTACTCTCACAAATCGCCTAACTCTAGTGTTATTGATTCATGTGCTTTTCACCACTTGTTTAGTAACCTTAAGTTGATAGAGAACGTTGAACTAGCACTTATACTGTGACAAACGCTCTAAGTCTCTTGTTATTTACTTACGTGCTTCTCACCACTTGTTTAGTAACCTTAAGTTGATAAGAATGTTAAACTAGCACTTATACTCTCACAAACCGTCTAACTCTCTTTTTATTGACTCATGTGCTTCTCACCACTTGTTTAGTAACTTTAAGTTGATAGAGAACGTTGAACTAGCATTTATACTCTCAAAAACCGTCTAACGCTCTAGAAGTACACATGGACTCAAGCTTTCTCTAACGTATCCTTTAGCCATTAAGTCTTGAATATGTTTTTCTAACTCCTTTGTCTCCATTGGGTTTATTCGGTAAGGTGGCCTATTAGGCAATGAAGCTCCAGGAAATTGATCGATTTGATGTTCTATGGCTCTAATAGGTGGCAATCCAGCTAGTATCTCTTCAGGAAAAACATCCTTAAACCTGTCTAACAAAGAAGAGATTTTGGGTGCAAGTACTATCTTCTTGGAACCTGTGAGCATCACATGTTTGAATACCATTAGTAGCACGGTTTTCATATGATCTCTATCTTTAAAAACGGTAATAGGAGTCATGTAAAGGTTAGTTTTACTTGCCTTATACTCAACACAATATTTAGATTGCATCTCATGTACCTCTTGCAGTGACAATGGAGCAAGCTGAAACTTATGCTTGTTATAAGTAAATGAGTGAGTGTTGGTGCGGCCATTGTGGATAAATTCTCTATCAAACTGCCATGGACGGCCAAAGAGTAGGTGATCTACTTGTATCGGTTATTTTGATTTCAGTGTTGGAATCTAGCCATCTTAATCGGTATTGTCTTGGGTGTTTTCTTGTCTTGAGACCTAACTTATCAACCATAGTCTTGCTAGCAACGTTAGTAAAAGAACCACCATCAATTATCATACTACATACCTTGTGTTGCACGGTACAGCGAGTGAAGAACAAGTTTTCTCTTTGCATTGTTTTTGGTTCACTTAGAGCACTCAAGGATCGACATACCGCCAACATGTCTCCCATTTCGGGAAAGGCTACTTCTTCTTTTGAATCCATTGCCTCCGTGTGTTCCATCTCATCTCGAAACTCATAATCTCCTTGAGGTGTGATGATCATCATTCTTTGGTTTGGGCATTCTTTTGCATAATGTCCCCCGCCTTGAAATTTAAAACAAGTTATATTTCTTGATCGAGATAGATTAGAAGACTTACTTGTTTCTGGTTTTGACGCTTTGATATTATCAAAGACGGTTTTCTTGGCCTTTGAGTCGGTTTTGATGAATTTCCCTTTGTCATTGGCCTTAGATGGTGCATTACTCAATGAGTTGTTGGTTCTAGAACGAGTGGCAACTGTTGTCTTGCGCTTAATGCCTTGTTCAACTTGTATAACCACATGTAAAAGCTCATTCCTGTCATGGCATGGTTGTCTCTCTACCTTTCTGGCTATTCTTTCTTGTATTCCATCGATGAAATGGCCATAAGAACCTCTTCATCTTCATCTAGAGCCATGTGGTTTCTTAGCTCTTCAAACTCCTCAAAATACTCTTCCACACTCCTATGGTTTTGTGATAATTGTCTGAACTGCTTTTGCATCTCTTTATGGTAATGTAGTGGCACAAAACTCTTGCGGAAATTGCACTTCATTGCGGCCCAAGTTGTAATAGGTGGCAAATCATTTCTCCTCCTATCTTGAACAACTCTATCCCACCATGATAAGGCATAATCTGTGAGTTGAGCTGAAGCTAAAGCAATCTTCTTGGAGTTGTTGTACTCAGAGTAATCAAAGATATACTCCATTCTCCTCTCTCATTCAAGGTAGGCTTGAGGGTTGATTCAACCTGCAAAAGTAGGAGCTGTTAGCTTCAAATCTTTGCTAGTTTCGGTTGTGTCTCCTTCTACCAAATCGTGGCTCTTCTTCCTCTTCTTCTTCACTATCAATTTCTTCATCACTTGTCTTATGCTGATTGTTTCTCTCATTCTTATCATCTCTAGGAATTTCCAACCTCCCCACACGAGCTTCTATGCTTCCAATCTGAGAAGCTAGATCATTCTTCATGGCTTCTATGGCTTGTAGTAGAGCGGCGTTGGGGTCGGATGTGTCTCCAGCTATTGCTGATGACATGTGCTAACACTTAAACAAATGATCAAATGGCTTTGGAAACTATAAAAGAGTTAAACCAACCTAACCAAATAATTGGATTGTGATAGGTTCAATGTCGATTTAATTGTTTATCAAAATGCAAAACAATTCTTAAATTTGGTTTGTGGTCCAAATTAAAATAGCCAACTAAAAGAAATCAGATTAATTTAAATGCAAATCAACTTAATTAGAAATAAATCACTAATTTAATCTGAGTTAATTATGCAAAATAAGGAAAGTATAGCAAGATAAGGAAAGTATAGCCTGTTTTTCTTTAATTTCTTTGGTAGGTAATTCCACAAGTTTCATTGTTCTTCTTTTCTGAAACAAAAACCATCTAATCGAAATCAAAGTTTTTTTTTTTCTATGATCATAACAAAATGAAATGAAATCAAACGTGTTGATGCTAAAACTCAACACTCGTTAGGAAATCGTGGAACTTTGAATC
>OVBA01002980.1:0-30789 GCA_900406435.1 Lepidium aucheri
GGTTCGACAATCCACTCTACTTACCACTATGCTCAATGATTTGATCATATATACCAAAAAATCTTGTTATCAGAGAACCAGATTGACTTTGTCCCCAGGTCTACTCTTTCAAACCGACCAGCATACAAGACCAAACCGACCAGTCTTTATGAGTAGCTTGTTATGTCATTGATCTCATTAATGCACCTAGTAATTTCATGAGATTGATAGATCATGTTCTTAGAGCTTACTTTGGTGTCTTTGTGGTAGTTTACTTTGCTGACATCTTAATCTATAATAAGTACTTGACCGATCATTTTAAGCATGTTTGTCTCGTGCTAGAGGTGCTTAGAAAGGAAAGACTGTTTGCCAACTTTAAGAAGTGTTCCTTTTGTACACATAACCTTGTCTTTTTTGGCTTTGTGGTTAGTGCATATTGCATTAAGGTCGATGGGAGAAGATTAAAGCCATCAAATATTGGCCTAGTCCAACTACGGTTGGAGAAGCCTGTAGCTTCCATGGTCTTGCATGTTTTTATCGGACGTTTGTCAAGGACTTTAGTACCATTGCTGCACCACTCAAAGAAGTTATCAAGAAGAAAGTTGGCTTCAAATAGGAACCATCACAGGAGGAAGCATTCCAGAACCTGAAGGAGAAACTAACCAATGCACATATACTTATGCTACTGGACATTACTAAAACCTTTGAAATTGAATGTGATGCATTTGGTATAGGGATTGGCGTAGTACTAATGCAAGACAAGAACCCTATAGCATATTTAAGTGAGAAGCTAAGTGGATAGATCTTGAACTTAATGTGATAATGGAGCAACAACAAGTACCGGAACAAGACATGGAGCAAGAAGACATTATGGAGCTTGAAACAGAGAAAGTACAACAAGCATTGGAGGTATCTATTGGACCTATTACTCGAGCAAAAGCTAAGTTACTTGAGCAGTCTATTAGCATAATACAATTACAAGATAAAAGCAACCTTAGTCTTATGGCTTATCCGACCATATTGGTAGTGATTCAAGCCGACTAAGGGTTGTCAATGGGAGGTGTGTGTTCTTGCACTCTTTTCCTTGTTGCTAGTTTTGTCCCTTTGGGTTTTCTAGCACAAGGTTTTTAACGAGGCTTGTTAACACACACTTTATACTACACCCCCATTGGAAACATGCTTCTAAAACTGGTGAAGAAAAGAGCAAATCGTCTAAGTGAAGAAATGAACTTTATTATGTTTTATTTAAGTTATGTCTTTTGTTTTTCAAACATGTTTTCAGCCCTTTTAAGTACAACCCATTTATGTGGCTATAAATACTCTAAAGACCCTAAATTGTATCTTCATCAAACCTTTTAATCTAAGCACTTTTCATCAGTTTGATCATTGAGGAAAAATCCTCTAGCTTGCTAGTTCTTTGATGTGCAATATCAAGATTATTAGCAAGGTTTGAAGACTAAGAGCCTTCCATATCTCTTGGTAGTTCAGTTTGATCCATTCTTTATTCAAGCACCTTTTATTTCCGACCTTTCACCTTTGAAGCATTCCGCTACCTTCAATCGCTTCCGCCGATCATCACATGGCATCTTTGGGTCAAGCATCGCCATTTCTTGGCTCCACGACTCCACTGGGAAACAAAACTCAATCACCAAGATTCGCGCCTCTTCAACTTCTAGCCAGCGAGTTCACTTTTGGTCACTAGTTCGTAAGTCGCACCATCGGGTTTTGTCCTTTACCACTTGAGCGTATGTCAAGGCCATCCTCAGTCACATTAGGATCGTGTCAAGTGATATCAGAGCCACCTCAAGCACATGTTGTATCGAAACCTCTCTAATTTTTCCAATTAATCCATTTGTGTCTTTGCATTCTGATTGATTGGTCAAAGATCTTTTATTTCCACATTTATTTTTGGTCAATAGTCTTTAGGGGGATTAAACTTTGAAATTATTGAGTGCAAAATTTAAAAATCTGCTTGTGCTTTCTTTTTTTTGAACAAGACTACTCGCATTGTTTTGCTTGTTGTGTGTAGGACATGGCAGAGAAAGAATCCGACAAAGTGACACCAAACAACAAATTGTTGTTGGAAGCCATCACGACAACTATGGGCAAGATGATGACTCAGATGTTTGAGGACTATAGAAGAGAACAACAGCTTCCGAGCAAGGAAGCAACAAGAGCTGAAAGTCAAACCACCAGACAACATTATGAGATCAACATGGAGCAGCCCACAAAAAATTCCTCACACTCCCAAATCCAAATATGATTTTTATTCTGATTGTCAATCAGATATTAAACTCTACAAATTTTCAGAAAAAAGAAACTACCTTGAGTGGGAGGAAAACATGGATGAGTGGTTCTACTGCAACCAATTCCACGCAAAGAGAGATTGCATCATGCGGTAAAACAACTCGCTGGATACGTTCGCAAATGGTGGGTTGAAGAAGTTGATGATCTTTGGTATTTCAAGAAACCAAGCATCACGTCATGGAGAGAATTTAAGAAGCTACTAAAAAATAAGTATGCTCCACAAGCACCAAACCACAAAACACAAGCCAATGCCACAATTCAAGGGTCTGTAGTTCAAGGAAAAAAACCAACTTTAGCTCAGACAATCAATGAACCGTTTTAGCTCGCAAAGAAAGCCTCAAATCAGCCTTAGCTAATACAAACTGTGAACTGAAGCAGTGTCATCCTATGGTGAATGAGAAAGTTCAAGGAGAAGCTACAAGGGATTAACAAAATTCTGAATCATTAGCCATTTATGATGCAAGACAAGAACCACCAACCAGAACTTTGCTCAGTATGTCTTTACAAGCTAAGAGTCTTATTTCTTCTAATCAATTTGGTTTTGAACGTGAGAAACTAACCTCTTTAGAACTAGAGCAACCGAGTAGCATTGTTTCTTTTTTCAGGGAACAAACAAAAGAGTTTGCCATTGGAGTTTGAATTGGAACAATCAACTCTTATGCTAATTCCTTGTGGCTATCAAATAAAGCACTGTAAGGAAATTGATTTGGTTAGAACAGTGCGTTTGTTCGTGATGATCTCTGTTGAAGAAGAAAAACTTTTTGGTTTGGAACGTATACAAGAATTTCGAGTTTCAAACTCAGTTTTTGATAAAATGATACCATCTTTTGAAGCACTCACACTGGAGAAGTTCTTTAAACAAATAGGTTTTATCCTTGATGATTTTTGAGAGTTTAAGTCATCTTTGAATGTTTCTAGCCATGTGTTTGATATATTTAGAAGCAAAATCGAATGTGCATTATTTAGAACTTGGCCTGAATTGTGTTGCATGATTGAGAACTTGCTAATTTGGCCATGTGAGTTGATTGATCACGTGTTTGAGCTGAACCATTCACAACTAACGTTCGAAGCCCTAAGCATGAGTGATCATTTAAGAGATTAATTGTCTATTCATATCGCACGTTTAATGTGTTTTCTCTAGTCTTTTTGAAGTAAAGGAAAGACAGGTCAATGATTCAAAGACAAGGATGGTCCAAGTTTTGACTAACCAAGTTGATTATGGGCCAATGTATTGAATAAGTCATCACTTTGGATTTTGGAGTTGGAAATACCTTAGGAAAACAAGAGGTTCCGAGCTTTTACCATTGGAGTCAACAAATCGGGAGCACGAACGAGTAGTTAGACTATACTCGATCTTCAAGGATAAACCACATGATGCATCATATCAGCCAAAGATGAAACTAAACACAAAGGGAGATAATTTCTTAACTATACACGAATCCATGAGTGCTAACTTGTTCTCTGTCCATGCAGATTTGAGGATAAATTTTTTCCAAGTGGAACATTTAATGGGGTACTTTGGAGTGGCTAAGACGTTGCACATCATGCAAAAACACTTCTATTGGCTGCATATGAAGCGAGACATTGGAAGCCTGTTCTTTAGGGGGTATGGTACTAGTGACAAATTAAGTCCTTATCAAAGTCAAGGACTTGAGAATAGCAAGGCTGACGTAAAACAAGGATGGGCACCACTAATCCTAATACGGGCCAGAGACAAAGAGCATGAACATACAACCATTAAGCGCAAGAAAAGGATTTACAAGTGGGAGGAAGACCAACGCTTTAAGCCACCTGATTTGGAACAAAATAAGCACATGCACTTTGGACTCTACGTTCAGTTCAAAGAGAAGCCACCGTACTCAACATCTAAGACAAAGACGAGATTGTGCATATTTGGAGGTAAGTTTTCAATCTGATTTGAATTTTTAAGTATTAACTTGTTGTATGTATATGCAGAT
The DNA here is from genome assembly GCA_900406435.1 of Lepidium aucheri. Lineage (NCBI taxonomy): Eukaryota > Viridiplantae > Streptophyta > Magnoliopsida > Brassicales > Brassicaceae > Lepidium > Lepidium aucheri. The sequence continues at coordinate 4,245 of OVBA01002980.1, forward strand.
GATTCGAATTTGAGGTCAAATCCTTTTCAAGAGGGAGGGGATGATGTTATAATGGAGCAACAACAAGAACTGGAACAAGACATGGAGCAAGAAGACATTATGGAGCTTAACCAGAGAAAGTACAACAAGCATTGGAGCTGCCTATTGGATCTTGCTAGTTCTTTGGTGTGTAATATCCAGACTACTCGCGAGGTTTAAAGACTAAGAGCTTCAATATCTCTTGGTAGTTTAGTTCGATCCATTCTCTATTCAATCACCTTTCACTTTTGACCTTTCACCTTTGAGCCATTCTGCTGCCTTCAGTCGTTTCGCTGATCATCACGTGGCATCTTTGGGTCGAGCATCTCCATTGCTTGGCTCCACGACTCCACTACTCCACCAGGAAACTAAACTCAATCACCAAGAGTCGCGCCTCTTCAACTTTTAGCCAGCAACTTCATTTTTGGTCACTAGTTTGCAAGTCGCACTGTTGGTTTTGTCCTTTACCACTTAAACGTGTGTCTGGGCCATCGTAATCCACATTAGGATCATGTTAGAACTATCCAACATATGATAAGGAGCGATATACTTTTATCATATCATCACTCAAACAATGGCATCGCTATCTATGACCAAATGAGTTCGTTATTCATACATATACCGATCACTCAAGCACTTCAGAGGACAACATAAGCTTAATGAGAAGCATGATCGACTGATAGAGTTCATTGTAACTTTTTCTTATGTCATTAAGTACAAGTAAGGTAAAGAGAATGTGGTAGTTGATGCCCTTTCTCGAAGGAACACTATTCTCTCCACTAGGGCTGGACATAATATCCAAAATCTAAAATCCGACCCGAACCCGATCTGAAATATCCAAACCGAACCAAATCAAAATTTATAAAATATCTGAACGGATTTTGGATCATAAAAATACGGGTACACGAACCCGATCGGATAAAACCTGAAACCCAAACCGGGTATCCAAAATACCCTATATTATATTTCAAAATAATTATTTATATATATATATATATTTAGTTACACGAATATTCAAAATTTTAACTATAAATTTATATGTATTATTCATTTTAGAATCAAAATAACCAAAAACCTAAATATAACTTTTTTAATTAAATTATGGTTTTTTAAAACTTGTTTTAAGCTTTTTTAATATGTTTATATAAAATAAATTCATTAAAAATGTAGATACCCGAATCCGAATTGAACCCAAACCGAACTCAAACCGAATCCGACCCAAAATAGAGTATTTTATAAGAATCGAACCCGACCCGAACCTGAAGTTAAATACATGAACCCACAAAATACCTGAAGGAATCTTATATAAATAAACCCAAAATACCCGAAATCCGAAATACCCGACCCAATTGGGTACAGGTACCCGAATACCCAGGCCTACTCTCTACTCTAGAAACTAAATTTCTTGGGTTTGAACATTTAGTGGTGTTGTATGCAGACGATAGTAATTTCAAAGAGGTCTTTACTCATAGTAGGAAGTTTGCTTGAGACAAATATTTTCATTCAATTTTTTGATAATCGTTTTTGCATTCCATTATCAAAGAATGTGAGAAAAAAACCTATAGCATATTTCAATGAGAAGCTGAGTAGATCAATCTTGAACTATCCAACCTATGATATAGAGTACAATGCTTTAGTCAGATCACTTCAGCAATGCCAACACTATCTATGGCCAAAGGAGTTATTTATCCATACATATCACCAATCCCTCAAACACATAAGAGAACAGCAGAACCTTAATAAGAGGTATGCTTAATGGGTAGAGTTCATTGAAACTTTTCCTTATGTCATTAAGTACAAGCAATGTAAGGAGAATGTGGTACTCGATTCCCTTTCTCGAAGGTAAACTCTTTTCTCAACTTTGGAAATTAAATTGCTTGGGTTCGAACATCTAAAGGAGTTGTGTGCAGATTTAGTGATGTCAAGGAGGCCTTTACTCACAATATGAAGTTTGCTTGGGGCAAATATTATCAGTATGCTGGTTTTCTATTCTTTGATAATCGTCTTCGCATTTCTAATGGTTCTGTTCGAGATCTTTTAGTCATGGCAGCTCATGGATGAGGTCTGATGTGTCATTTTAGCTATGTTAAGACACTTAAGGTCATGACAGAACATTTTTATTGGCCTCATATCAAACGTGATGTTGAGAGGATTCATTCTCGATGTGCACAAACTTGCCAAATATAAGGTTCAGCCAAGTAGTTTGTATACTCCTTTACCCACTCCTACTCATCCTTCGACTGATCTTTTGATGAATTTCATAGTAGGTTTTCCTAGAACTTGAACTCGAAAGGATTCAATCTTTGTAGTTGTAGACATATTTTCTAAGATGGCTCATTTCATTGCTTGCCATAAGGCTGATAATGCATCTCATATGGCTACCTTATTCGTTAAGGAAATTGTTAGACATCATGGCATGCCTAGAAGTATTGTATCTAAAAGAGACACTAAGTTTCTTAGCCATTTTTGGAGAATTGTTTGGTCGAAGTTAAGAACTAAGCCAGTGTTCTCAACTACATGTCATCCTCACACTGATGGTAAAATTGAGGTACTTAATAGGACTATAGGTACTCTTCTGCGTACATTAATTAAGAAAAACATCCACACTTGGGAAGAATATTTACCTCATGTCGAGTTTGCATATAACCATGCCATTCATTCTTCATCTAAGTACTCACCCTTTGAGATTGTTTACGGTTTTAATCCTTTATCTCCTCTAAATTTAAACCTCTCCTTTGAGTGAAAGATTCAGCTTAGACGGAAATAATAAGGCTAAGCTTGTTAAAAAATGCATGCAGAGGCTTGTGAGAACATAGAATGGAGAACTCAAAAATATGCTAATAAAGCCAACAAAGGAATGCTCCAACTAATGTTCAAAGTGGGTGATCAAGTTTGGTTGCATTTGCACAAGGAAAGGTTCCCAGTTTAGAGGAAGTCCAAACTCATGCCTAGAATTGATGGACCATTCTTCATCAAGAAGATCAATGACAACGCTTATCAACTCAATCTTTAGGGTAAGTATGATGTTAGTTCCAGCTTCAATGTGTCTGACTTGATCCCTTTTGTTGCAGATGATCCATATTTGAGGAAAAATCATTTTCAAGATGGAGGAGATGATACGACCCTGAACAGCAACAAGGAAGAAGGAGAGAAACTCGAAGCTAAGGAGGAGCTATGAGATGACTATGGAGCTGCAAAGACAATGAGATGTCAAACGGACCAATAACCAGAGCTAAGGCCAAGCAACTTAACCAATTGGGGGCTAAAATGTTGAATAAAATCAAAATGAAGACACACAAGTCCACAAAACCTTGGTTTCGATTCAGGCTTGTGAAAAGGTATAAATGGGCTTGTGATTCATTAGTAGTCTTTTTCCTTCATTTGTCTTTTGTCCAATTGGGTTTTGGCAAGTAAGGTTTTAATGAGGCTTTTGGATCACAAATGAACAAGAGAACCCATTTATACTTGTATTCTTTTGGGCATATATCTATTTTAGACCATTTACTTTTACAGCAACCATATCTATTAAAGACTTGTAAACTCTTTATTTAATCCACCTATCTTCTACTTTCATACAACTCTCTAAATAGTCCATAGTTGGAAAAACCAACTTGTTCCTCATTTTGGTTCAAAAATCCATCAAAGGAAGAACTCAGCTGTTCAAGAGAAGCTCAGATCTCTTGAATTGAAGCTATTTAATCCACCCAGTTCTCAGAAATCACCATCAGATCTCATCTATCTTCGTACTTGTTTTTCTTCACTCGCTTATCAGATCGATCTGAATTTGACCAGCACGGTAATGAGCTTCTCAGTATTGCGCTAATCAAATTTCATCTAATTCTGAGCTCACTCGGGTCCTATACCCAAACAACCTTGGTCAAGTTCATCCTTGAAGCTCTAATCCTTGCATTATGCAACTTCTCAACTTCATAAATTCGATCCTTACACCCGGGAGGCGCGAATCACTCTTCCATATATGGTGGTAGAGAATTTGTTAATGTGCCGACAGGTGGAGAGGCAGTGGCTAAAACATATATAATACCTAGACTTGAAGGGTCAACTGCGAGTTTGTCCCCTACTCCAAATGATGGTTTTACGACAATGAAAAAAGATAGCACAGCAGAGGGATTCGCCATCGATGAGTGTTATAATTTTGGCAGGAAGTTTAGGTTGTATAAAGAAGCGAGATTCATGGGATACGCTAACCAAAAAGGTAATAGCTAATTTGGTTATCTTCCAGCCATTTTGGAAAGTTGAATGATGTTGGGATATCTTTTGATTGCGAGAAAGTAGGACTGGTTAATAATCTAGATAAAGAAAATGTTTGCTTTACAGTTAAGGAAACTTCCTTGGGGAACAAGCAAATCGGTATGCGTGGAGTGGGGATGGAGACTTTTAATTTTCAAAGTGGGCCTAAATTTGGACCACATGAGAAATGTGCTTTTGGAGTAAGGATTATGAATAATAAACAAAGAGGTAAATCGAATACAGTGAGATCTTCTAAAGGCCTTATCTTTGGCCCAACTATAGGTGAAAGTGAATTTTCAAAATCTGGAAATTGGTTAAGAATGGAGAAGGAAGACGTTAGACGGCCTAATGAAATATTGATTGAGTCCACGGTCGAGTCTACGATCGTTCAAGTTAATAGTGAAGGAAAGGAAATGCAAGTTGATGAGGCTCGTATTTTTGAAGTCCCTTTACATAATAGTGTCTCACATACACTGGTAAATGATCAAGCTGAGTCGCAAGTACCCGCAGGTTCATCAATGGAGGTTTACCACTTCTCCCTAGTGGTTTTGTGTTCTCTGAATTTTTAGTGCATTATGAATTTTCTGTTCTAGAATTATTGGGGGCAAATAAACCCAATTTTTGAAGAATGATATGATATTTGCTTAAGAAATACAAGACATATATTCTAGCAGTGTTTGAAACGTATGTGGGTAGTGATAGAGCGAGACAGATTTGTCAAGGATTTGGGTTTGATATGTCTTTTCGTTTGGATGCTAGAGGTCAAAGTGGAGGTATTTGGTTACTTTGGCGGTCGGAGTTAGGATTAGTGGTGGTATTGGAATCTTCGGAACAATTTATTTGTGCCAGGATTGATATGGAATCTGATATACTTCATATGATTAGTTTATGCATCGTCCACTGCAGGGAGATGGTGTGGTCTGTAATGTGAGCTGGAATGTGTTGTTCAAGGAATTAATACGCTGGTTATTGTTAGTAGAGATTTTAATACAACTGCACGGTTGGATGAAATGTCTGGTGGGAATAGAAGACTTTCTCAAGATTCTTTGGAATTTTATGATTGGATGAGCCGAGCTTCTCTTATTAATTTAAGATTTCAGGGAAATACTTTCACATGGCGTCGAGGTCAAACCAAGGTAAAATTTATTGCCAAATGTCTAGATAGGATTCTTTGTTTGCGTACTCTCGTTTGAAGTGGCAGAAAGCGTCAGTTGTGCATTTACTTTTCATTTCTTCTGATCATGCGCCAATTATCTTCAGTTAAATTTGGAGGTAGTTGTGACCCATGTCGAAGGCCTTTTCGTTTTGAAGTTGTGTGGCTTCAACATGAAGATTTTAAGGCTTTGTTAGAAACTTCATGGGATCGGTCTTTGGTACTCCTGAGGCTCTTTGGAAACTTGAGGGAGCTTTAAAGTGTTGGAATCCTAAAGTCTTTTGTGATATTCATCAAAAGAAAAATAAGCGCCTAGTATGATTGAATCGGATGCCTTACTTGCAGAGCAGGAACACTTGTCTCAGGAAATTGTTAAGATTCTTGAACAAGAGGAGATATTGTGGTATCAAAAATCCAATGAACGATGGATAACTCTTGGCGAACAGAATATATCGTACTTTAATACTAGTACTATAATTTGTAGACAATGAAATAAAATTGAGAGCTTATATGATGAGGATGGTGTTTGGATCTTGGATAGTCATGAATTAGAGGAGCTAGCTGTTAAGTATTATGTGAACCTTTACTCGGTGGCTGATGTGAATACAAACACGCAGGCAATTTGGAGATGAAGTTTTCCCAAGATTTTAAGTCAGGATTTAACGAGGTTGTTGAGAACTTTCTTGACCAAGGAAGTTGAGTAAGCTATTCAAAGTATGTGGAGATATAAGGTTCTGGGACCGAATGGATTTCAACATGTTTTCTATCAATCATGTCGAGATACAGTTGGTGAGTCAATGACTTGTTTTGTAATTTGATAATTTGAAACAGGCGTACTATATGATGCCATGAATGATGTGATTATAGTAATTATTGCTTAAGTACTACAACCATAAAGAATCACCTAATTTTGACCAATGAGCCTTAATAATGTGTTATTTAAAATAATTACAAAGACATTGATGATGAGATTGCAGCCGCTCATGACTAAGCTTATTGGTCTTTTTTATCAAGTTTTATTCTAGGATGCCTGAGTGTCAACAATATTGTCACTTTTCACAAATTTGTAAATTCTATGGCAAACAATAGTGAAAGACAATGACTGATGCTCTTAAAACTATACCTTAAAAAGCCAATTATCAGATTTGGACGAACTTTCTGGAGGAGACTCTTAGAGCATAAAACTTTCTGGAGTATGGGTTAACTAGATCTTGAAGTGTGTGACAAATACATTAATAAGTGTGATGTGGAACGAGGAGAAAACACACCCCTTTAAGCTTGCTTGTGGTCTCCGTCAAGAAGATCCTCTTTCCCCATATATATGTGTTTTTTGAATAGAACACTTGTGCCATTTGATACTTTTATTATATCTAATGAATGGAAGCCAATCTGCTTTTCACGAGGGGACCTAAACTGTCCCATGTTTACTTTGCTGATGACTTAATCTTATTTGCAGAGCATCTCTCGCACAAAATCAGATCACATGTCGGTTTTGAATAGCTTTTGTGAGGCTATGGGACAACATGTCAGTCTTAAAAAGTCAAAAAAAAGTTTTCAAAGAATGTGAGCTCAATTTTGGAAAAGCAAATCGGTGATGAAACCGGAATTAAGTTTACCAAAGATTTAGGTAAATATCTGGGTTTACCGGTTCTACAAAAGTAGATAAATAAAGATACATTTTGTGAGATTCCTTGTAAGGTTTCTACCCATCTTGTTGGATGGAAGAGTCGTCTATTGAGCCTTTCAGGATGAATTACTTTAACGGCGGCTCTGATTTCTTTTATCCCAGTACATACAATGAGTGCGATTGTACTGACAACTTCAATGAGTAGTTCCCTTGATAAACTAGCACATGCCTTTTTTTGGGGAAGTGTCATGGAGAGGAAGAAATAACACTTAGCATCATGGGGATAAAGTATGTACGACCAAGAAAAATGGTGGGTTGGGTATCAAAAAATCACGAGCTATGAACAAAGCTCTGCATGGGAAAATAGGGTGGCGACTATTGACTGATCATACAAGTCTGTGGGTCAACTTTTACAGTCTAAGTATAAGGTGTGTGATCTGCAATCTATAGAATGATTTTGTAATAAATGACCTGGCTCTTCGACATGGCAGAGCATTTGTGTTGGGCTTTGTGAGATCTTTCTTCTAGGATCTCGATGGGTGGTCAGCAATGGGAAAAGTAAACAATTCTGGAACAAGATTTGGTTGTGTTCGCATTTGTTGATGGAGGAAACCGGTAATTTGGTTCCAGCTAGAGATCAGAGTTTATGAGCTTCTGACTATTGGGTTATGGGACGTGGTTGGGATATGTCATGTATTGAACCATATGTATGTAATACAACTTGGCTCAGATTATGCTCGATTGTATTGGATGAGGTTACAGGGGTGTAAAATCGTCTAGCCTTGAGAGCCTCAACGGACAGTTTGTTCACCGTGAAGTCAGTATGACATGCTTACCAAGGACTCCATTCCATGGCCTCAAATATCATTTTTCTATGATCATATTTGGTGACTAAGGGTTTCAGAACGACTACGAGTTTTCATTTGGCTAGTCTCACATCAAGTTCTCATGACTAATGCAGAGCAAATTCAATGACATCTTGGAACATGTGACGTATGTCTAGTATGTAGAGGATGTAGTGAGGATATTCTCCATATTTTATGTGATTGTCCAGCTATGGCAGGGATTTAGCATAGACTAGTCCCTTCAGATCGACAACATGAGTTCTTTAGTGAATCCTTGATTGGATGGATTTTTTAAAATATTGGAAATCAAGGTGGGAAATTGGGTAAGAATTGGTCTACGTTGTTTACATTGGCAATATGGTGGAGATGGAAGTAGAGGTGTGAGAACATATTTGGATCTCAAAGGTGGTGTTGTGATCAAACTAAATTCATTTAAGATGCAAGTGTGGAAGTTGTTTAATTCTTCGAGAAATGTGTTCAACGTTAAAGCAGCACGAGAGAATCGCTTTATTACATGGTCAGTTCGTGACGGTACATGGCATAAAATTAATAGAGACAGTGCGGTAAGAGGATCCTTGGGACATGCGACAGCTGGAGGAATGCTACAAGAGATACAAGGGACTTGGTGTGGAGGCTTCTCAGTGCATATTGGTGTGTGTAGTACACCGTTAGCATAGTTGTGGAGAGTGTATTATGGACTTTATATGGCATGAGAGAAGAGAGTAACAAGATTGGAGTTGGTGATAGACTCGCAGATAATAGTGTGGATTTTTTGACAATGGGAATTGGAGACTCTCACACAATTTCCTTCCTAGTACGTTTGTGTTATGACTTCCTTTCGAAGGACTGAATAGTTTGTATTTCACATGTGTATAGAGAAACTAATCATCTAACTGATGCGTTAACAAACTATGGTTTTTCTTTTCTGTTAGGTTATTATTTATGTGAGATCCTTGTTTTGGATTCTCACGAGTTTTCATCTTTGCGGAACATTTGTGTTTAGTTCATTTTTGTTCTTTGTTGAGTCGCTCAACAACTAAAATTTTAATATTAGTATAATCAGAAGAAATGATGAAATTGAAGAGAGAGGTCGCTGTTATTGTTATTGTTGTCACTTACGTCGATAATTCTGGTTGCCGACATCGCTAATTGAAACAACGACCATTAAAATAAGTTGCTGCGACTAAATAACACATCTATGTAACTTCCGTACTTTTATTCTCTCCATAGTTATGTATCAGATACATCTATTTCAGTCGTTAATCGCTTAAACTGCGACCGTAAAAGGAACATGATTGGGGTTCTGCCATTTTGCTGGAAAAAGAAACATTTATTATTTATTACAAAGTTAGTGTATGACTTGAAGAAGAGTTAATAACAATGTATAAGAGCTCATCTATACAGATTGCATTTGTTTTTTTTTTGTCACCAACTTCTTTCATTAATCCATAAGATAAGGTTTATGATTACATAAAATGACAACGATAAGAGAGCATACCACAAACAAATATAACATAATGCATAAATTAAAGATCAGCCGGGTGGATAAGCTCAAACACTCCGGAAACCTTGGATAGATGATGGACTTGCGTTCTCGAATCTGAACTAGAAACTGAACTAATCCGAGTTTTGTCGCTACTAGGAGCAGTCGAACAAAAGAGGGAGCTCTTTGAAGATTAACTTTAGAGCTTTGATGAAGTTTTTCTGCGATGGACAAAGAAATAATTCTATCCGATTGGGAGGATAAAACATGATCAAAATCTATCATAAGACAAATTGGCGTTGAATTCATTTCAAAAATAGTTAGGTCTCTAAATAATTTTAACCTAAAACTTATGGGCCAAAACTCGTCCTCAAAAGTAGAGTCCAATAAGTGAATTAGAATAAACTTAAAAGAGTACCTTATGGAAAATAAAGCCCAAAAACTCGGCCCATTATTAGATATGATCCATGTGACAATGGAAAACCTAGTTGGAATGCAGCCGCTGTCGACGCCGTAAGAGCAAAAATGGAGCATCACCGGGAAAGACTCAACGTGAAATATGTGTGCCCACTGACACATAGATGGAAGAGATGGAAACATAGATCTGGTCCTACACTCGCCGGAGGTGAGGGTATATGGACTGAATACGCTATTAGATGGAGGATGAGAGTATAGATCTCGATGGTCATAGACCCCCGGAAGGTTATGGGTCATCTTCTCTGGAGACAAATCTCGGCAAAGCCAAGCAAATCTGAGGAGGTGATGCGCAATTCTCGTCGCTGAGAGAGGACGGTGGTGGTGATGAAGTCGAAGATGTCCTTTTCCTCGGAGAACATAGCTTCGGCGGATATCATCGTCAGCCAGATCTTCAATCAAACAAGAGAGGGAAAGAGACGAAAAGAACAAGAGAAATAAGAAAGAAAGCCTTATAGAGACCTCCCGTCGCCGGCGGTAGCCGCTGTCTCCGGCGTCGCCAGCGTCGATGAGAAGAGCAGGTGGAGAAGCTTCGATGATGAGAACGAGAGTGTAAAGGCTTGGTCGTCTTCCCTTAGTTGAGTGGTGCGGTTTTCAATTACAAAACTGCTACAGTAAAACTTAATAATATTTGCACTACAGATTGTATTTGTATTGTCCGCATAAATTATCCAATTATATAAATGATTCTTGAATGGTCAAAGTCAAAACATATTTGACTAAAAACTACTTTTATAGATTTGATAGTTTCAAAAGTATCTATATGTAGCCCGAGTTTTGCTTCAATAAATTTGACCTTAATATAAATCTATAAGTCTTTCTCTCAAACTATTGAATATTTAATTTCTCCGTGTCGGTATAAATCAAGGTTGAAATCAATGTAATCAATACCAAATCATTTCACGCATTAAAATGAACCGAAACAGGACTTATTGCCTGAAACTAACCCGACCCTATTGCGGGAAATCTTAATTTGAAGATGTCTAAATGTTGATCTCCTACAATGGGTCGGGTTAGTCTCAGTTTATTTTAACACGTGAAAGAATTTGATACCGGTTACATTGATTTCAACATTGATTTATCGACAAGGGAAAACTAAACATTCAATAGTTTGAGAAGAGAAAATTTCAAATAAATAACTATTATCAACGCAACTATAAACAAAGATTGTCAAAGGTACATAAGTACTTCAGTATCACAGCTAAGAGTTTTTGATATTGACTTAAATATATTATTAACTCCAAGTCAATCTTCATTTTGTGTGAGGTATATGTATCATTACAAATTTGGTCCATAGTGTTTGTTTATTCATAGAAAGATAACTCACACAGCAAACATAAATTTTTCCTATTATCAATAATGAATTCACTTTTTAGTTTGAAAGTGGACCACTTGACCAAGTAATCATAATAATTGCTCTATTAAACGAAATCATATAATGATAGTAATAAAGTTCGTATAAATGAAGATAGACTTATTTAGAAGAATCAAAAGACGAAGCAATAACATCAACCTCATTTGTACGCCAACCAATATCTGTCATTTTCAGTATATATTAAATATGATAATAACGTTGATAGTATTTGTCTTGGCCTCACAGAATACTATAATATACAAATAAAAGTACATAAAATTATTCTATTCGAATTCATTCATTGGAGACTCCTTGTTCTATATATTGTTAAAATAATTCAATAAACAGCGAATCGTATCAAACTTATTCAAACTACATTGCTGTATGGCTGTAATCAATATTTCTTTAAAAAATACATAAAAATCGAAGACTCATCACACACCACATTTGAACTTACGTATTAATAATGAAAAGAAAACCATATTTTCATTCGAAGAAATTTTGTTACTATTGTTTGAATTATACTCTAAAAGTGTGAATGGAGGAGTCAACAAGGTACACATCTTTGACTTTTAAACACTTGTCTCGACTTAGGAAGGGACAGGCTGTGTTCAAATGGGTCATAGTGTAACCAAAAACAATACTACTAAAAATAAGAAGTCTCAATTCCCAATGCAAATTCAACCATTTGCATTTATAACTTCACCCACCAGTCTCCCACTTTTCATTCTCAATTACCTTTTTATGGGTTTAATACTTTAACAAATATTACTATATGACACGTAGCTATATTGATGTACATGTCAATTTTATAGTTGTGTAAAATCATCTAAAACATATTCAATCCATTTTGGAAACACTTGTCGTTACTATTTTTTAATCATCAAAATTCTGTAGTTGTTATTGTTTTGTTTGTTTCCATCGTTAAATCACAATAACACTAGTCATTACTATTACAGATGGCTATTATTATTGTTTTTTTGTTAAAACTATTATTATAATTATAATTATTATTATTATGATACCATATTTAACATTTTCTCATTTGGTTTCTTCCGGAATCACTTGGCCCCAATGATATACATACAAATACAAACGCTGATATACTAAATGTCCATACTCCATCTATATATCGAATAAAAATAATATCACTACTTTCTAGTGCGCCAAAAGATATATAAAAATGAAAAACATATAAAGTCACTTTCTTTTGATATGAGTGAATTAACCCCACAAAATTTAACTCATGCAAATCGAAAAGACAGATTCTTGTTTATATTAATAAACTACTGCGACTCTCTCACTTATCCATATTCTGAGCCAAAAGGAACTTCTTTTTTCTCTCTTTCTTTCACGCGTTAAAGATTCTTACTTATTTTCTTCTCCTTACACGACCACTGATATGTGTCGGTGACTGAAACAACCTTCTCTTCTTCTCTGATTTGTCGATATCTTTTACACTTAATGATTAAAGAAGATAGTGTTTGACACTTTTGAACTTTGAGGTACTACTCTGCTCTTGTTCTACATACTGATCCACTCTGTTCTCAAGGTTACTCTGTTTTGTTTTTCTTGGTTTTTGATCCGAGTATAAGTTTTTAACTTGAATTTTCTCTTGTCTGCTTCTACTTCTTTGTTGCAGGTTCATCAAATACTCAGATCTTGGATTCGAAAACTTCCTCTTTGAGAAAAGTTTCATATCTGTTAAATGGGTTTCTTCAAACTCATCATCTTGTTATCTCTTTTATGGAGTTTCTATAGTTTAGGCTCATCTCAGCTACAGGCTTCAGAAGCACAAGTTCTACTTCAGCTCAAGAAACACTTGGAATACCCAAAACAGCTAGATTCATGGTATGATCACAAGACCGGTTTCTGCTATTTACAAGCAACACCATCGATGAACATCACTTGTTTCTCTAATTCAGTCTCAGAACTAAATATCTTTGGTGAGAAATCATCTGAAAGGGCCAAAAGCTTTGAGGGTTTTGCTATCCCTAACGTTACTTTATCTGATGGATTCTCAATTGATTCTTTTGTTACCACACTATCAAGGTTAAGATCTCTTAGGGTTCTTACTCTGGCTTCTCTAGGAATTTGGGGTCATCTCCCTGAGAAACTTCATCGGTTACCTTCACTTGAGTACTTAGATTTGAGCAATAACTTTTTGTTTGGATCAGTACCACCCAAGTTGTCTACAATGGTAACGCTTGAAACTATCAGAGTTGATTATAATTTCTTCAATGGCACATTACCTAGCTGGTTGGAATCGTTTCCGAGTCTCAAAGTTCTTGGCTTTAAGAGTAATAAGCTATTTGGAGTGCTACATTCTTCAATACTCTCATTGTCAACAATCGAGTATATTGATCTGAGCTCGAATTCTCTGAGTGGTTCACTTCCGGATGATCTGAAATGTGGAAGCAAACTCTGGTTCGTTGACATTTCTGACAATAAGTTAACCGGAAATCTTCCTCGTTGCTTAAGCAGCAAGCAAGATCTGGCGGTAAGAGTCAATGGAAACTGTTTATCTCTAGCGAAAGAGCAGCATCCACAATCTTCCTGTGTTAAAGAAGTTCGTGCAGAGGCTAAAGCTGAAGCTGAGGCTTCAATTGAATCAGGCCAAAGAAAAGGGAAGAAAGGTGCTTTAGTTGGTTTGATCGTTGGTATATCAGTGGCCGTATCGGTTCTAGTCTGCGTTGTATTTATCTTGCTTAGAAGAAAAGTAGTGACGAAGAAGCATATTCACCATAAGACTGTCCACGATGATCATCCATCCATTGGATTTTCCTCTGAGATACTCTCAAATCCAAGTAAGGTTTTCTCTCAAAAAACTGCAATTCTCAAATATTGCGAAAATAACTAGGTTACAATAACTTTGTATCTTGATATTGATTAGGGTTCGTTTCTGAAACATCCAAGTTCGGTTCAGAGGATTTACCAGTATGCAGACAGTTTAGCTTAGAAGAGATTGTGAAAGCTACAAAGAACTTCGATAAGACTGCGATTCTCGGTGAAAGCTCTTTATATGGCACGGTATAGTAGTTCATCTCAGCCATTTGTGTATTCCAGCAACTTCTATACATAGTTTCTGAGATTTGCTCATATATTTTCAGCTTTACAAAGGAAATCTTGAGAATGGAACAAAAGTGGCTATAAGATGCTTACCTTCGTCGAAGAAATACTCGATAAGGAATCTAAAATTGAGGTTGGATTTGCTGGCGAAGCTTAGACACCCAAATCTCGTTTGTTTGTTGGGTCATTGCATAGATTGTGGAGGAAAAGATGATTACAGTGTCGAACAAGTCTTCCTGATTTATGAATACATTCCAAATGGAAACTTTCAATCTTGTGTCTCAGGTGTTAATTTTGTTTAAAGCTCAATTCTTTGCACTCATTTTTTCGACATATGTTTCTGTAGATTACTAAAAATCTTCTTACGGTCTTTTGGTTTTGTGCAGATGATAATTTTGGTAAGGCTATGAATTGGTCGGAGAGGCTGGATGTTCTTACAGGTGTTGCAAAGGCTGTTCATTTTCTTCACACTGGAGTTATTCCTGGATTTTTCAGCAATAGACTTAAGACTAACAATGTCTTGCTTAACCAACACCGGTTTGCGAAGCTGAGTGATTATGGTTTGTCAATTGTCTCTGAAGCAACCAGACATAACACAGTTAAGCTCGTTACTTTAATGTTTGTTTTGTTTCTGCTTAAAGTTTCCACTTTTTTCCCTCGTTCTTAAACAGAAACATAAACTATTAATAGCTACAATGTGTGAGTGAGTCCAGTGATCCCAATCCTAACATTGACTAACATGGCAAAACCAGATCACATACTGATTCAGTCGAATGGTCACATTTTTTTAATCAGGAAATCGCAAAATCATGGCAAATGTCAAGGCTAGAAGACGATGTTTACAGCTTCGGATTGATCCTTCTACAATCAATTGTTGGGCCATCTGTTTCCACTAAAGAAGAAGCATTTCTCCGAGACGAACTGGCAAGTTTCTTCAACACACTAGTTTTTAGTCCTTAAGTTATCCAGTTATCCTTATTAAAAAACGTTGTGATCTCTATTTATATTCAGGCATCGTTGGAGAGCGAGGAAGGAAGGAGAAGAATGGTGAATCCAACAGTACAAGCAACTTGTCAGAACGGATCATTGGTACGAGTGATAACACTAATGAACAAATGTGTTTCGCCGGAGTCGTTAAGCCGACCATCCTTCGAAGACATCTTGTGGAATTTACACTATGCTTCTCAGTTGCAAGCTGCTTCAGATGGTGACCAATGTTAATATACAGAGCTTCTGCTCTTTCTTCATTTAAACGTAAAAGAAAAAAAAAAGAAAAAAATCATATTCTAAATGCTTTACAGATTCGAGTATTGTGTGTATGAGAAAAAGTCCCCTATTGTTTATGTAACAATCGAAATAGGAAATAAATAACGTTGGCTCTTAAGTCTTAAGTAATCCCAAAAAAAAAAAAAAAAAAAAAACANAAAAAAAAAAAGTCAGTTTTTTTTTCAACATTGGAGACCAACCTATTAATCAAGTTCATGCACAATACCGACGGTATGATCCGATCCCACTTGCAAATTTTTCTTTTCTTTTTGGTACCAACCAAAGAGAAAAATCCAAAAATCTGAAAATTTGAAATATAAATAACTATATTCAAAATAAAAAATAAGAGATATTTTTCTCGTCTCCGATGACGACTATTACGACTCAAGGCGACAAGGATGAAACGATGGAAGATTTGACAGAGAGGGTCTGTCCGCCGGTTGTTCCTCCTGACAAGAGAATGTCTTGGTCGGCTAGAGTAAGTGGTTCAAATGTAGGTGGGTTGCTAGCTCCAGAAAATTTGATTTCAGACGAGTTCATTACAGAGAGAGTGAAAATTACATATCCAAATGGGGAGGATAATGAAGCGGTGGTCACGGTGGAACCAAGAGTGTTTGAAGAGATGAATAAAATACGGAAGAATTGCATGATTATTAAGATTCTTGGAAATCATGTTCCAATACATGTTCTAAGGAGAAAGCTTCAGGAAATCTCGAGGATTCAGGGGACGATGAGTGTAATTGATCTTCCACGACACTTTTTTATGGTGCGTTTTGATCGAGAAGAAGACTATGCAGGAGTGTTATCTGGTGGACCGTGGAAGGTATTCGGGAACTATATACTCACTCAGTCCTGGACACCGGAGTTTGATCCGCGTTGTGATGATATTAGCAGAACACCAGTATGGATTAGATTGGTTGATGTGCCGGTTAATTTCTATCATAGAGCTTTGTTGTTGCGTATTGCTGAAGGAATTGGTAGGCCAATTCGAGTGGATATGAATACGTCAGGTTTTGAAAGAGCAAAGTTTGCCCGGATATGTGTTGAAGTTAACTTGCGCAAGCCTTTAAAAGGATCGATTATGGTAAATGGTGACAGATATTTTGTTGATTACGAAGGCCTGAATATGATCTGTGCGGGGTGTGGAATATATGGACATCTCACTCGATCATGTCCATCAGCGGCTAAGAAAACAACACAGGCTTTAGTGACTCCGGAGAATCTTCAGACTACCGGCGAAACATTGACGATGGAGGATGGTTTCACGATGGTGAGGAAGGTGGGTCGAAAACAGAATCTTCAATCCGAGTCCAATTGTGGAAACTTGATGATGAGAAAGGAAAATATGGGACGTAATTCAAGGGAGGCCCCGGATTCTATGGCAGCTAATTCCGTGAAAGTATCAAAAAGATTTGGTAATTTGAATGAGGAGAATATTATGGGAGAATTGAATGTTGCGGTTGATAAGGAAAAAGAGATTACGGAGAATACGTTTGTCTTTAAACAACAAACAAAAGAGAATATTGAGCCAAATTCCAAGCCTAGTAAAGCTAATGGGCCACTAACGAAAAACCCAAATGATAAGCAACCTAGCCTAGTAGACAAGAGGCCGAATTATCCTAAACAAAAAGGTGTTATTGGGTCAAGGATTTCGATGGGTAAAGGGAAGCAAGCCAAGAGTAGTAGGCCTGTGAGAGGCCTTATTTTCGGCCCCGTATTAAATGAAATAGAGCTATCACCTACGGGAAAGAGACTAAGAATGGAGACGAGCAACTTGTTACACGAGGGAGGAAAAGTTGGTGTGGAATTAAGAGCCAATGAAGCATTTGAATTTTCTAAATCTGATACGGGCTGTGTCACGTGGAAACATGGAGAGAAAAATTTGCTCGTGGAGGATGATCGATTATTACATGC
This sequence comes from Lepidium aucheri, assembly GCA_900406435.1. Taxonomy (NCBI): domain Eukaryota; kingdom Viridiplantae; phylum Streptophyta; class Magnoliopsida; order Brassicales; family Brassicaceae; genus Lepidium; species Lepidium aucheri. Next base: position 21,696 of record OVBA01002980.1, read on the forward strand.
TCAGATCATTGATGCTTCTTCCTCGCGTGGGAAGAGTATGGAGATGGCGGACTAATTCTGGTCCCCGGTGATTCTTGTGTTTGTTATAAGCTGGTTGATGATGATTTTTTGCTTTGGAATAGCCGGGGGCTAATAAACCCAATTTTAGAAGGTCAATTCGATATATTATGAAGAGGTATAATACAGATGTGTTAGCTCTGTTTGAAACACATGCTGGAGGGGATAAGGCTTGTTGAATTTGCCAAAGTTTGGGTTTTGACAGCTATTTTAAAGTGGATACAGTGGGCCAAAGTGGTGGGTTGTGGCTTTTATGGTGTTCGAGTATTGGAAATGTTCGGGTGATTGGTTCGTCGGACCAATATATTCAGGCAGTGATAGGGGATGGGGTCAGTGCTATCAATCTAATTGTGGTTTATGCAGCTCCGTCGGTGAGTCGCTTTGAAGTGGATTATGGGAGCAACTAAAATCGGTTATTGAGTCCACTACTGGTCCGATTTTTGTTGGAGGAGATTTTAATACTATCATACGGCAGGACGAACGTATGGGTGGGAGTGGGAGATTATCTTCAAATTCGTCAGCTTTTAGTGATTGGATTAATCACTTATCTCTTATTGATATAGGGTTCAAGGAAATCGGTATACATGGTGTCGTGGTCGACTTGAGAATTCGTATATCGCAAAGAGACTTGATAGGGTGTTTTGTTGTGAGGAGGCGAGGCTTCGGTGGCAAGATGCGGTTGTGAAACATCTTCCGTTCCTATCTTCAGATCATACCCCTCTGTATGTACAACTATCACCAGCGATAACACGTGATCCAAGTAGACGGCCATTCAGGTTTGAAGCTGCGTGGCTTAAGCATGATGGTTTTAAAGAGCTTCTTAATCAGTCTTGGAATGCAAATTTATCTACACCAAAGGCACTGGCTGGGTTACAACAGAAGCTTAAAAAGTAGAACAAGGAGGTCTTTGGGAACATCCAAGCTCGCAAAAGTGAGATATTGCAAGAGATTGAAAAAAGTACAAGACTTGCTCTCGGTGCAAGTTACAGATGGTCTACTTGAGAAGGATGTGAGTTTGAATAAGGAACTTGCACTAATTTTAGAGCAAGAAGAATTACTATGGTTCCAGAAGTCGAGAGAGAAGTGGATTGCTTTAGGTGAGCGGAATAGAAGTTTCTTCCATACTTCAACTGTGTTTCGAAGGAGGTACAACAGAGTGGAAATGTTGTTAGATGATGTTGGTCATTGGTGTTCGGATCCAACTACCCTTGAAGAGTTGGCTGTGAACTTTTATAAATCACTTTACTCAGATCATGATCTAATCAAGGATGTAGATCAGCTACCTATGGTTGGTTTTGTTAAGCTGACTAGTGATGAGAGGCAGATATTTGAGGAACCTTTTTCCTCTGCAGAAATTGAGTGGTCAATCAGGAAAATGGGAAAATTTAAGGCACCAGGACCAGACGGTTTTCAACCTGTATTTTATCAGGAATGCTGGGAAACAGTTGGTCTATCGGTCTGCCGTCTTGTTATGGAATTTTTTGGTACAGGAAAGCTACCAGAGGGGTTGAATGATGTCCTGGTGACTCTTATTCCGAAGGTTTTGAAACCTGAGAGGATGTCACAATTCAGGCCAATAAGTCTCTGTAATGTCCTTTTCAAAATTATAACGAAGACAATGGTTACTCGAATGAAGAGTATTATGCCTTCACTAATTGGTTCAGCTCAATCTAGTTTCATTCCTGGAAGATTGAGTCTAGATAATGTGGTTGTAGTTCAAGAAGTAGTACACTCTATGCGTAGGAAGAAAGGAAGGCGAGGGTGGATGTTACTAAAGCTTGATCTAGAGAAAACATATGATAGATTGAGATGGGATTTTCTGGAGGAAACACTGCGAGCTGCTAAGTTTCACATACCTGGGTTAATTGGATAATGCAATCCGTGACAGGGCCTACAATGACGGTTCTTTGGAATGGGGAGAAGACCGAATCATTCAAACCAGCTAGAGGATTGAGGCAGGGAGATCCACTCTCACCTTATCTATTTGTTTTATGTTTGGAGCGTCTTTGTCACATGATTAATTTGGCGGTGGCTAATAAGAACTGGAAACCTATCTCTTTGTCTCACGGAGGGCCAAAATTATCACATGTATGCTTTGTCGATGACTTAATTTTGTTTGCAGAAGCTTCTGTCCAACAAGTAAGGGTAATTAGAGGAATATTGCATAAGTTCTGCAATGCATCAGGCCAGAAGGTGAGTTTGGAGAAGTCGAAAGTTTTTTTCTCGGCTAATGTATCTCGTGACCAAGAGCACCAGATTACTTTGGAGAGTGGGATTAAATCAACAAAGGATTTGGGAACGTACTTGGGGATTCCAATTCTTCATAAAAGAATTAATAGAGAATCGTTTGGAGAGATTCTTGAGAGAGTATCATCAAGACTTGCTGGTTGGAAGAGTCGATTTCTGAGTCTTGCGGGTCGTGTAACGCTTACGAAAGCTGTCTTGAGCTCTATACCTATACACTCAATGAGTGTTATCTCCCTCCCGCAGAGTTTCCTACAAAAACTTGATCGTTTATCTCGTGCTTTTGTTTGGGGGGATTGTGGTGATTCACAAAAACAACATCTGGTAGCTTGGAGACGAGTTTGTGTGTCTAAACAAGAAGGAGGGCTGGGTATTCGATTGTCATCTCCTATGAACAAATCTCTGCTAGCGAAACTTGGATGGCGGCTTCTGAATGATCGAACAAGTTTATGGACTCAGGTTTTACGGAAAAAATACAAAGTCCTGGACATTCATGACAGAACCTGGTTATGTCCGAGAGGTAATGTATCTGCTGTTTGGAGGAGCATCGTTAAAGCTATAATGGAAGTGGTACATTTGGGTACTCGATGGGTACCAGGAGATGGAAAAGATATTTATTTCTGGAAGGATCGTTGGCTTTTGGATGAGCCTCTTCAGGTTGTTTATATAACCGATATTCCAGAAGAGATCCTTAATTTGAGAGCTCGTGATGTGTGGGATAATGGTGAAGGATAGAGGATGCAACTTTTAGAACAATTCTTACCACCGAATGTTCAACTTCGGATGAGATCAGTGGTGGTGGATGTGATTACGGGTGGCAGTGACCAGTTATCTTGGGGCGGTACACCGGATGGTCGGTTCTCGGTGAAGACAGCATACCAAATACTTACCCGTAATCTAGAACCGAGACAAGATCAAAGCAAATTGTATAACCGGGTATGGAGGTGTAGAGTTCCGGAGCGTGTGCGTATATTCCTATGGCTTTGTCTACACCAAGCTGTTATGACAAACGCTGAAAGATGTAGGAGGCACTTGGCTATGTCAAGTGTGTGTGAGGTTTGTAAGGGAGGTGAGGAAACCTTGATCCATCTTCTTCGGGATTGCCCAGCCATGCTTGGTATATGGACGAGGACGGTGCCACGAAGTAAGTGAACTCGCTTCTTCTCGGTTTTGATTCTTGAATGGCTGTATGTTAATCTTAGTGACAACACCACTTTCGGAGATGGTGTTTGGTGTAGCTTCTTTGCAATGTCTATTTGGTGGGCTTGGAAATAGAGATGCGGGAACATTTTTTTGTTCAAGTGCAAGGTGTAGAGGTAGAGTTCATTTTTTGAAAGCTATTGCAAATGAAGTTACAGCAGCTAATCGAGTTCACGCTTCTAACCCGCAGAGACATGAAAGGGTGATAAGGTGGGTTTTGTGGAAGCCATCAGAGATAGGCTGGTTTAGAATTAATACGGATGGAGCCTCACGTGGTAATCCGGGAGCTGCGACGGCGGAAGGAGTCCTTTGAGACAGTAATGGACGTTGGTGTGGAGGGTTTAGCCTGAACATTGGAGTATGCTCTGCTCCCTTAGCCGAGTTATGGGGAGTATATTACGGACTAATTTTTGCTTGGGAAAAACAGGTCTGACAGCTGGAATTGGAACTAGACTCGGAGGTGGTGATTGGTATACTGAAGACAAGGGTTTGTGACACTCACCCATTGTCCTTTCAGCATGATTGTGCTATGGCTTGATATCGCGGGACTGGATTGTCCATATTGGTCATGTGCATAGGGAAGCTAACCAGCTAGCTGATGGTTTGGAAAACTATGCTTTCTCTTTATCTTATGGTTTTCATTCTTTCGATTTAATTCCAAATTCATTGATTTCTTTATTGGACGGGGATGTTGATGGGTCTATGTATCCAAGACATTTTTTGTTGTAATTTTGTTATAAGCTATTAATAAAGTTGGGAGCATGACTCCCAGTTTCTCACCAAAAAAACAAGATTTTGTGATACATCCTCGTTTTGGAGGCTTAGGACTCTCTTAAGCATCTAGTGTCTTTCAACTTTAGTATCAAAGGCTATTTTGTTGGGAAACTTCATTTTCCTTGGCTTCAAATTTCTTTTTCTTTTCCATTACTGCCTTAGTTGGAACTGAAGGCTTGCAATCATTTCAACACTAATTGCAAGAAAAAATTACTCGTTGATGGTTAACTACTTGGTACGATGATCTTTGTGTGTGCCGGTGATAATAGTGCATTTCTCGTTGTTTTCGATCTGTTTTAAGGAAGATTGTTGGTATTTTGAAGAGATGTCATCGTTGAGAGCTATTCATGAAGCCCTTGAAGATGTCGATAGCTAAAAAAAACCCATCAAGTTACGAATGCTCCAAAAAGTCGATATTTCCTTACGTAACAAGTATAGTCTTGTTGGGAAACTTCTCAACTCAACAAATCAAAAATGTCAAGTTTCATACATGATATGCCTCGGATGTGGAGGATCTTTGACAGATGTAGAGGATATGCATTGTCCCATGAGAAATTTCAATTTGTGTTCGACTCAGAATTAGACTTGAAGAATGTACTCGAAGCCGGGGTATGGACCTATGATGATTGGTGTGTAGTCATCGAGCGGTGGACATAGCAGTAACCAGACGATTTTCTAAAGTTTGTCCGTGTATGGATAAGAATCAGAAATATTCATGTGGATTGTTACGATGTGGAGATTATCAAGGAAGTAGTAGGTCATGTAGGCATACTTAAAGAGCTCGCCTTTGACCCCAGCTAGGTCTCAGAGTCGTGGCTTCTTACAGGCAAAACTTTGTTGGATATTAATCAGGTGTTGAAAAATACTCTTTGAGTTTGAGCTACCATCTCGAGACAAGTTTGCTGTTAGTATTGAGTTTAAAAGAATCCGCAAAAAAATGTTATCAATTCCAAAAACTCACTCATGATAAAATGTGGTGTCCTTTTAATCCTTATAACCAGCAAGGATGTTGGTTATTTAAGTTTAAATATGAACGATCGTCATATTTAATTGTACGGTTGCAAACGTACAAAATAAAAAATCACAATTATTGGTTTTAAAAAATCATAAATGTTGGTTTTTAAAAGTCACAACTGTTGGTTTTAAAAGTCACAACTATACAAACGGATGTGACTATACGAACGGACATGACTATATAAATGGGTGCTTTGACCCTTACAAATATATGATCTTGGAATCATTTGGAACATAAGAGAAAAACTAGAGATAACAAGAGTTATTCATGTTTTAAGATTCAGTCTGAATTTTAGCAATCAACACATAAACATAACACAAAACCTCTAATTGTTTCTCTTGTATCTTAGCCTAGAAAGAGAGAACTTTGATTATCGTATTCTAGAAGGGATTTCATGTAACCTAAGGCTTGAGAATAAGGGTCGAAATACTCTTTAAGGAAGGTCCACTCAAAAACGATTCAATCATTATCCAAGTTTACCGACCAATTTGTTCCACTTTTTCCAACAATCTTAAAGAGTATTTATTCCTGAACAATGACTAATGTGTCTGTCCGTGAGATGACATCAAAGTTTGGAAAATTAAATAAGTTCGAAGGAGTAGATTTTCGAAGATGGCAAAAAAGATGCACTTCCTTCTCACAACACTCAATGTGGTGTGTGTTCTAAGTATGTCAATGCCTACCGTGTCAGAGAATCTAAAAGGCGATTCCATGGATGAGACAAGAAAACCACTCAAATGGGAGAACAATGACTCATATGTCGTGGTCATATTTTAAATGGTATGTCTGATCCCGTCTTTGATATTTATCAAAATGTTGTGTCTGCAAAGGAGTTGTGGGATGCGTTGGAATCAAAGTACATGGTTGCAGATGCTTCTAGTAAGAAGTTTCTTGTGAATGATTTTAATAATTACAAGAAGACTGACTCTAGACCAGTTATGGAGCAGTACAATGAATTACTTCGCATCATAGAAGACATTTGCCCAACACAACATAAATATGGATGAATCCATCTTAGTGTCGAGTATTATTGACAAATTTCCACCTTCATGGAAAGATTTTAAACACATGTTGAAACACAAGAACGAAGAGTTGTCTGTTGTACAACTTGGTAGCCATTTGCACATAGAGGAATCTCTCAGGGCGCAAGCGGGAGGAAAATCAAAAGATAAAGAAGCTGGACCTTCTTCTATTAATGTGATGGAGGAAGGTGGGAGTTCTAAGATAAAGAATAAGGGAAAGAAACGTTCTTTTAATAACAAAACTAACCATGGATCTAACAAAAGGCTTAAGAGTATTTGTTGGGTTTGTAACAAGCCGGGTCACTTCAAACGAGACTGTTGGGCAGCAAATTATAAGAATCGAACGCAACATAATCATTCAGGGCAAGGATTGTGGATGGTTCAAGATGTACCAACCGGTTCAAGATAAATCCGTATTTTATATGGGTAATGAGTCAACCGCTCCTATCATAGGTCATGGAAGAGTGGTGTTAGAATTGAGTTCCGGAAAAACTCTTAGTCTTAATGATGTAATTCATGTACCTGGAAATAGGAAAAACTTAGTCTCTGGTAGTGTTTTAAATAAGTGTGGATTTAAACAAGTGTATGAGTGAGATAAGTATGTATTATCGAAGTGTGGTGTCTTTTTGGATTTGGATATTTCTGTAATGACATGTTTATGCTTAATATTAATAAAGTTGTTAGTTCTGCTTATATGGTATCTTTTAGCAAAAATGATACTTCTCTATGGCGTGCTAGATTAGGACATGTCCATTATAAGCGTATGATTGATATATCTGAAGAAAGTTTAATTCCTACTTTTGACATGAATATAGAGAAATGTAACACTTGCTTGTTAAATAAGACAACTAGACCGCCATTTATAAGCATAGAAAGAAATTCAAAAATTCTTGAACTTATACATAGCATTGGTGTGACTTGCATACTATACTATCTTTAGGAAATAAAAAATATTTCATCATGTTCATAGATGATTTTTCTCGTTTTTTCTATGTATTTTTATTGCATGCTAAAGATGAGGCCCTAGATAAATTTATGGTTTTTAAAACCGAAGTTGAGTTGCAACAAAATGACTTGGTTAAAAAGTTACGCACCGATAGAGGTGGAGAGTATTATGATCCTGCATATTTTGAGTCCGTAGGTATTATACATGAGACTATGGCTTCATATACACCACAACAAAATGGTGTATCCGAGAGGAAAAATCGAGTTCTAAAAGAAATGGTTAATTCCATGTTATCTTACTTGGGGCTAAGTGACGAATTTTGGGGTGAAGCCATGTTGACGGCTTGTTATTTATTAAACAAAGTTCCTAACAAAAGGAATAAAACTACCTCTTATGAGATATGGTACAAAAAGAAGCCAAATTTGAACTACCTTCGAATTTGGGGTTGTAGAGCGGTAGTTAGACTACCCCAACCAAAGATTAAAACTTTGGGACAAAGAGGTATTAATTGCATCTTTATTGGATATGCTGAGCATTTCAAGGCTTATAGGTTTTATACCATACAACCTAATGATTCTATATCAGATCACACTGTAATTTAACCAAGAGATGCAATATTTGGTGAAAATCGTTTCTCATCTATACTAAGGTCAAAGAATTTGATTCCTAGTACAAGTAGAATTAAGGATGGAAATGTTCCAATCAAACCATCAAACGTGTCACCTAAACTACGTAAAAGTAAACGAGGAAGGATTAAAAAATCATTTGGTCTTGATTTTCAATTTTTTTTTAATTGAAGGATCAAGAGATGAGATTGGTTTCCAATACTCATATTGTTATCATATTGATGGCGATCCTATAATTTTTAGTGAAGCTATGACGTCTAACGACGTTGCCTTTTAGAAAGAAGATGTAAATAATGAAATGGATTCCATCATGAGAAATAATACTTGGTTTTTAACAGATCTCCCACCTGGTTGTAAGCCTTTAGGCTGCAAATGGATCTTCAACAAGAAGATGAAAGTTGATGGAACAATTGATAAGTTTAAGCACGTTTGGTTATTCAAGGTTTTAGACAAAGAGAAGGTATTGATTACTTTGATATATATACTTCGGTTGTTAGGATCTCCTCTATAAGGTATTTTATCGGTTTGGCATCTATACATGACCTTGTGATCCATCAAATGGATGTCAAAACAATATTTTTGAATGGTGTTTTGGAAGAAAAGGTGTATATGAAAAAACCTGAAGGGTTTGTTATACCTGATAATGAGCATAAGGTGTGTAAGTTAGTTAAGTCATTATATGAGCTAAAGTAAGCACCTAAACAATGACATCAAAGATTTGATGAGGCTGTTTTGTCAAACGGAGTTAAGTTAAATCAGGCGGACAAGTGTTTATATAGCAAATTTGATTAGTCTTGTAATGGAGTGATCATTTGCTTATATGTTGATGACATGTTGATCTTTGACACCAACCTAAGACAAGTAGAACTTACAAAAGATTTTTTGTCATCAAGTTTTAACATGAAAGATATGGGGGAGGCGGATGTGATTCTTGGAATCATAATTAAACGTAAGAACAAAGAAATATCTTTAACACAATCTCATTATATTAAAAAGGTACTTAAAAAGTTCAACTATGAGAATTGTTCTCCTAGAAGCACTCCTATGGATGTGAGTGTAAAACTTATGCCTAATAAAGGAAAATCGGTATCACAACTTCAGTATTCACAAGTAATTGGCTGTTTGATGTATGCCATGACGAGCACTTGGCCAGATATAACCTATGTAGTAGGAAAGTTGAGTAGATACACAAGTAATCCTAGTACTCATC
>OVBA01002981.1:0-30781 GCA_900406435.1 Lepidium aucheri
CACTTGGGTTATTGCTCATTCTCGATTCAGAAAATTGAGGATTCGTGATCTTCATCGTTAGGTTTTAGAAAATGGGGATTTTTAACAAAAACGGGTTGGATTATTTGCTGAATTCGGGTCATAAAGACGGGTAAAGAGGGCTGAAGTATGGGTGGATCAATTGTTATATCAAAAGTTCGGGGTGGATCTAGGCTGTCAACCCAAAAGTTTTCTTTAACTTATCAAACCAGCTTTGGTCATGACTCATGAACATCTCTGTAACTGGTATATATTTCGGGTCAGCCCGCGTCTAACAGGCCCAACTCCATGGGTTATATTCTTTTTGGCACGTAACGGGCCGATCCGTTAAAGACCACGGCCCAATTAATGTCCAACTCGGTTGTAACGACAAGAAGGTTAATTAATTGAATCTAAAAATAGATACAATTTCGTTAATAGATGAAATTTCTCCTTTTCAGTCGATTTGATTTCGATATATTCAATATATTCTTATCGAGACATCATTATCTTCCGCAAATTGTTGTTAAGATTTCATTTTTTGTAGGTCCAATTCATGGGTAGGAGTGTAGGACACTTGGAAGGTATAATTATCTTTGTAACTCAATTCTCGTTCATTAAATTTCTGACGTTATTGTGCTCGTGAATCAATTGGATGCAATAAAATAAAAACAAAATTCTTCCCTGTCAACTACCAAAGTCAAAGATATAAAAATTATAAAATTATTCTACACGATTTTAGAGGCTTCTTTTATTCTGTAGGAAGAAGCAAAAAAAAAAAAAAAAAAAAAAAAAAAAAAAAAAAAAAAACCCCCCCCCCCCACCCAAAAAANGTCACTCTCTCTCTCTCTTAACTGTATCCGTGAAGGCAAAATACGTATAAACAGATACGTATACACAAGGTAAGTATTGTATGTATACTCGTCTTCCTTTCTCTCTCCCACTCCTCTCTGTACCTTTTATTATGGTGTTTTTGTTTACGAGAATACCAAACCCACAAATTGAAAATGAGACTTGTTTTCCTTTGGATTTAAAACTCTCTTCACTTCCATCGCAATCCTCCAACAATCTATCTCTCTGAGATCTCTTTCGTTTCTTTCCTTTTGAATACGATTCCGATTTTAGCTGCGATGCTCTTTTGATTCACTTGAGGTACTCATTCTTATGGAATTTTCTAAAATGCCGTTAGGTTTCCGAGAAATCCGGTGATAATTCGCTGATTTTTTAATGCCAAGTGTTTCAACTCTTACATTTTAGAAATTGGGGTTTCTAAAATTGGGTCTATACTATTCTTCTTGTCCCAGCTTCCTGCGATTATGATTCTCTGATTAGTTTTACGTCATCGTTTATTCTTTAGCTGTTTTTATCGCTTTTTTCCCCAATTGTTTAATTGCAACCTTTTCTGGCTTCGGCATGAACTTTGAGAAAAGCGGGAGACCCTACTGCGTAACTTTAGGCTTTTTTTTCTTCCTTCTGTTTGGTGCTTTTAGCTTTACTGCTTATTGGTGAAATTCACTTTTAAGCAATTTTAATTTCCTGGAAAGCTAAAGACAACCTTAATAAAACTGCCCACTTTTTCATGGTTTTAAGTGTTGTCAGTTCTAAGGGATAACGAAAGAAAGCTTTCTATAACTTGTTGAATTAATAGGTTTGGTCGTTTTCTTCATTTATCAGGTAGACAGGTAGTCATTTCTTGAGATGTTGGAACCTTCATTTGCTCAGAAATGGGCCATGCTTTTTGCTTTCAGTAAATTTTACTAGTCGCTTCATGAGTCTTGTAGATTTTCTTCTGTTTGGTTGGCGGGGAGGTTGTCTCCTAGGAGAGAAATATAGTCCCCTTCATACCTTTGAGGAGCTATCACTGTTTTTTTTTTCATTTTTGATTGATTTTGTACTTGTGTCTTCAGTCAGTGCTCTGGAGGTTTGACTTCGAGTTGTAATGGCATCTAGACAAGGATCAAAGTCGAGAAAATCAGGGTCTAGCAGTTTGAAGGCTGCTGATTCTACTGCATCTTCAACAACCTCGTCTTCAAAGGTTTATCAAGAGACTTCTATTGATGGCCATAGTTCCCCTGCATCTTCATCTGCTCAAAGCAAGCACCAATTCTTCTCACCAGATTCCTTACCGCAAGGTGCTAAGCGGTCTAAAGAAAATGTCACAGTGACAGTTCGCTTTCGCCCGCTCAGGTTTCCAGTGATACACTTGCATAGCTTGGAAAACTCAGGTTGATTTTTGTTTTATGAATTTGACATATCTTGTCCTTGACGTAGTCCACGGGAAATTCGCCAAGGGGAGGAGGTTGCATGGTATGCAGATGGGGAAACAATCGTGCGGAATGAGCATAATCCGACAATAGCTTATGCCTATGGTTAGTCATAACAATTTGATTAGTGCATGGGTTTCCCATCATCATCATCATCATCCTCACAAAATTACATTATCTGTGAGGATATTAGCATTGATCTTGATTGGTATATATTTCAACTTCCTATCACATCTTGCATGTTGTTTTCTTGATGTAATTTTTCTGCCTATTAGTGATTGATTTCCTTTCTGGCAGACCGTGTCTTTGGGCCTACAACCACAACACGCAATGTCTATGACATTGCTGCACACCATGTTGTTAATGGGGCTATGGAGGGAATAAATGGTATGAACATATGGTTTTAATTGTCAGTTGAACAGAATTTCTGACTAAACTTCTTTATGGAAGACAATAACTTTTTTCATATGCTATGTGGAAAGACTTAGTGCGATGATATAAATAGTTTATGCTATATCAACAAGGCTTATCCTAGTTTATGAGACTCATGAAAAGATACTCAAGAGTAGGTTTTTAACTTAGCTGACTGTACCTAATAAATGTAATATTTTCAGACGAATGCGACTTTGATTTGCTTACTAGTTAATTTTAATATAGTAACATTAAATGTCAATCCAACTACAGGGACAATTTTTGCGTATGGAGTGACAAGCAGTGGAAAGACTCACACTATGCATGTAAGATCCGTTCATCTGGATACTTCTTGTTTTTCAGCTTGTTAAAAAACAAAGAAGATATTTGTGGTACACCGTTCTACAGTATAGTTCAATGTGTCATTAATAATATATTGCTTTGTCAGAATGTCTTGTATTGGTATCCTTAGCTAAACAAATTACTGAGCTACCTGTCCAAAATAAAACCAATCATGTAAGAATTGTTATACAAGACTAACAAGAAAATTGAACCTTGCGATAGAAAGGTTTTGAATCGACAACAGCCACATAGATTGGATAATGGATTTTGGTATTGACATCAACTTTTTTCTTTGGATTTGGTTGTTCTTCTTCTATATAGGGTTGCTCAATGGACCTTATAACAGCAATTTTTAAGAGTTCTTTACATTGGATACTTTACAATTGATCTGAACTGTTCCCCTGTGCTGCCATATAAAATGGCCATGTTTGCATTCAACTTTTAGGATGTCCCTGAAATGGGATTTATATTATTTAATAGATTGTGGTTGGTTTTTTTGTCCAAATTTCAGGGTGACCAGAGATCTCCTGGTATTATACCGTTGGCAGTGAAAGATGCTTTCAACATTATCCAAGAGGTAATTTTAGGATTATCATATTCCATGGCCTAAGTACTAACGACCTCACATATATATAATTTTTCTTACAGACTCCGAATCGAGAATTTCTTCTGCGTATTTCCTACTTGGAAATTTATAATGAGGTGCTATTATTTACCTACATTTCTTTTATGCCACATTATTTATTTCCAGTTTCCACAGTAGTGGAGAGTGATAGAAATATTCTGCCTTTAAATTTCCTTTCGAACTACTATTCTTAACGTTCACCTTCTTTCAGGTTGTCAATGATTTGCTGAATCCTGCCGGACAAAATTTGAGGATTAGAGAAGACAAACAGGTATGCGCTTCAGCTTCAGATCTTCTTTGTTGCTATTCTGATGATAACATGTGTAGTGCTTCTCTCACTGACTCATAATTTCCTTGTTGTGATTACAGGTCTCATCATGGAATCCTAAAACATTTGACATAAATTTTTATTAGGATATCATAGTTAAGCTGTTTGATACCTGAAAATATACTAGTTCCATTTTTCTTGTGAAATTTTATCTCTCTAGAAACCCTTGTTATAATATTAATGTGCGGCCCTAGGTTTTGTTGTGATGTTCTGGGTTGCATAAGTTGACTTGAAGTTGATCCTATAATCATTTGAACTGTGAATTTTATAATTAGGTGTTCATGACTTTTACAAGTGTCTTTTCCTTCAAGAATTTCAATTGACCTTATATTTGCTATTGATTTTAGGGAACCTTTGTCGAAGGGATAAAACAAGAAGTTGTTTTATCCCCTGCTCATGCGCTTTCTCTTATAGCAGCTGGAGAAGGTATGTGGTGTTTCTGCCTTTCCCATAAATCAAAGAAATAGGTTTACTTTACAACCTTACAACTCCAGCAAAGACTGTTGCAGTCATTGTACTTTTATTAAAGATTTATTTATCGGTAATTGGTTCTCCTTGACCTGCTTGAATCTATACAGAATGTCGATGAGTGTATTTTGATCTTGTCTAATATGATTGACAAATTCTAGAGTTATATTTCTCTTTTTTGTTTCCATTAAATCTCTTCCATTCTTAAACTTAGTCGTGATCTAGTAAATTCTACTTATTTTTTGCTTATCATTCAGTTTGATAGAAATTTTGTCCTCATGACAGAGCAACGGCATATTGGATCTACAAATTTTAATTTGCTCAGCAGCCGGAGCCATACAATATTTACGTTGGTACGTTTCTCTTTGAAATATTGAAAATAACTTGTATCTTTGTGCAGCTACTATACCAATTCTTTCCCATCATGTGATTACACTTGTGATGTGGATGGAAGCACAAAAAACTCGAGTTTCTTTTCTATACTATTAGGTTATAAGGTGAAAGTCAGTAGTTTTTCTCCGACAATCGCCTTAGTACGTAAAAATGGAATACTGAAAAGTAATACCTTTTTTATTCAGTACAAGCTGTGTACTATGTTCTCCTTGTCATGCGTTTTCTTCTGTTCAAGATATTTCTGTTCTCATTTATAATTTTAGTTTTTTAGTCATGTAGAGTGTTCTAGCTTTATAGTTTTGCTTGTTTTCATATAAACTCGTATAGCTGCATCGTTTCTAAAAGATGATAATTTGGATGCAGACGATCGAAAGCAGTCCCTTAGGCGACAAGAGTAAAGGTGAAGCTGTACACCTCTCGCAGCTGGTAAGCTCATCTTGTATCCAGTGATGTAATGTATGGTTATGATCTACTCTATGTAACACACTGAAGCGAATTCAGTTCATGTAGTCTGTTCATTTTTTGCTCTGTCTGAAGATAAAAGGTGAACATCTGATACTAATTTCTCTCATATCTGCAGAACCTCGTTGATCTGGCAGGTTCCGAGAGTTCAAAGGTTGAAACCAGTGGTTTAAGACGCAAGGAGGGATCTTATATAAATAAAAGTTTGCTGACTCTAGGGACTGTGAGTTTTTACTTACCACAGTTTTTACTTATTCAACAGTAGGTTTTGGAGTTTTTATACATTTAGTATTTAGCCAGTTCATTTGTAGAATTACTTTCCGCCTTTGTATTATTTTGCTTGCTTCTCTTTTTTTTTAGTTTTTTTTTTTGTGTCAAAGTTTTGCTTGCTTCTCTTAGCTCAAATTTTTGCTTGTCCAGACCTTGCAGGTAAACAATTGTCTATTCTCTTGTTTAGTTCTCTTCTCACTGAAAATTTTGGTTTTTGCCAATCCGATATGTTTTAAGAAATTTTCTATTGGATGTATCTTTATAGTTCTGTTGTGATTATAGGTGATATCAAAGCTTACGGATGTGAGGGCTTCACATGTACCATACAGAGACTCTAAGTTGACCAGGATCCTTCAGTCCTCATTAAGTGGTCATGACAGAGTATCTGTAAGTCTTGTTTGAGCTGCTCTCAGTCCTCTTACTAGAATAAATATTAAATCCAGACTACGATCATTTTGATAACTTTGATCATATATCTTAATAGTAATATTTGTTACTGATTAGTTCTTTCTGGATATGGTAGCTTATTTGTACAGTGACTCCTGCATCAAGCAGTTCGGAAGAAACACACAACACATTAAAATTTGCTCATCGTGGAAAGCATATTGAGATTCAAGCTGAACAAAACAAGGTTTTCCTACATGTCTTCTATCAGTTCTTAATTTTTCATTCTGAAGGTCTTTCTTGGTTTCTAATTCTACAATACTGTAGATAATTGATGAGAAATCATTAATCAAGAAGTACCAACATGAGATTCACCAACTAAAGGAGGAGTTGGAACAGCTTAAACAGGAAAACGTACCAGTTCCTCAGCTGAGGGATATTGGTGCAGATGATATTGTTCTTCTGAAGCAAAAGGTATGCTCGAAAGATGTAGACGGAAACTTAAGTAATTAGAAAAGTGCAAGGACGATATCAATTTTTCCAATGCATTAGATAAAAGTGGAAGCGTTTTTATGTCAATATCATTCAGTTTACAATCAAGCATTTGAGAAAATCCGTTGTGACCTAGTTTTGTCCTTTATTGGCTGTATAATATGATGATAAAAGCTAGAAGATGGTCAAGTCAAGTTGCAATCCAGGCTCGAAGAAGCGGAAGAAACTAAAGCAGCTCTCATGAGTCGAATCCAACGGTTGACGAAATTAATTTTGGTGTCGACTAAAAACCCACAAGCATCTCGATTACCTCATCGTTTTAATCCTCGGAGGAGACATTCATTTGGGGAGGAAGAGGTATAACCACTGATTCATCCTGGATAATATGGAAATTGTTTCCATTTACCATCTGATCACTGAGACTTTAGACTTATTTTGGCACACAAAATTACTAGCTTTTTTGCATACTTTTGATTGATGATGCCTGTTCAGCTTGCATACCTACCATATAAAAGACGAGACATGATGGATGATGAGCACCTTGACCTGTATGTTTCTGTGGAGGGAAATCATGAGATTAGAGATAGTGCGTTCAGAGAAGAAAAGAAGACCCGCAAGCACGGATTGTTAAATTGGTTAAAACCTAAGGTATTAAAATGATTGAAATTTTTTATACATTGACAATTATGTTGTGGATTATTCTTGTTCATTCAGAACTGCATCCGGCAGCTAGAGGTTTGTACTGTTGTAAAATGTTTCACGAACTCACTAAAGATTTCTGGAAGTCGAGTGTGCTTTGAAGAGTAATTCTTATGGAAGTAAATAGTCCTAGTCCTACGGTCTTATATCCTCATAGATGCAGTTTTTTCTTTGCATTTTTGCTGCCTCTCGTCTTCCTTCTATAATCCAAGCTTCCATCATTTTCAGAAAAGAGATCACAGTTCAAGTGCCAGCGACCAGTCAAGTGTTGTCAAATCTAATAGCACACCATCGACTCCTCAAGGGGGAGGTGGTAATCTGCATACAGAATCAAGACTTTCAGAAGGCTCGCCTTTAATGGAGCATCTCTCAGAGCCTAGGGAAGAAAGAGAAGCTTTAGAAGACAGTTCCCATGAAATTGAGATTGCAGAGGTACATAATAGAAATTTTCGTTATCAATTCCAGTTCCCATTCTCTGTTTTACAAAACTCTTTACTGAAATTGTTCCCAGACTAGCAATAATATGAGCGATGAGTTGGATCTTTTGAGGGAACAGAAAAAGATTTTATCTGAAGAGGTGGCGCTACAATCAAGTTCTTTAAAACGGTTGTCAGATGAGGCTGCGAAGTCCCCTCAAAACGAAGAGATTAGAGTAATATAAATTACTCTTCATAATATTTATCTAGTTCTTATTTATAATATCCACTTTCCTGATTCTTGTTGTTGTTACTTAGGAGGAAATTAAAAAGCTCAATGACGACATCAACGCAAAGAATGACCAGATTAACCTGTTGGAGAAACAAATCTTGGATTTTGTTATGACATCACATGAGGCATTGGATAATTCTGATATCATTCAGGTATGTTCACATTGTCGATACTATGAAGTGGCCTTTATTATCTGCCATTCATTTCTCAAGCTATTTCTCTAATATCTTCAGACAGTTGCTGAGCTGAGGGATCAACTAAATGGGAAATCTTTTGAACTAGAGGTGATTGTTTCAATTTACGCAATACTTCATCTTTTGCTGCAGCACTTAGAGATGGTTTTGCTATTGCCTGGATAATATTCTCGCTCATGCTTAATAAAGTTGCCTCAGTGTAGAAAAATACGAGTGGCCTAAACGCCAAACTATGTTAACAATGAAGCTTAATGCTATGTTCTACGCTATTTTCTCATTCTTCGTCTTGTTTACAGGTTAAAACTGCAGATAATCGCATCATTCAGGAAACACTCAATCAAAAGGTTCAGAGACTTTGATTTTTGACCATCTCCCTGATTTCATGCGTCTTTGGAAAAGCTTTGAGACTAGGTTTTATAGTGTTTAAAGAGAATTCAATAACCGATGTAGTTAGTATTTTCTGCAGACATGTGAATGTGAAGAGTTGCAAGACGAAGTTGCAACCCTTAAGCAGCAGCTCTCTGATGCCCTGAAACTAGCACAGGTCTCTTAATACATTTCATAATCATTATTATTTGCAAAAACCACGCTATTCATAAATCTTCTTTTTTAAAGCCAACATAATAATTGAACAAACTCTTTTTGTTTTCTGACATGAAAGGGAACCAAGATTGAAGAGCTGAAACAGAAAGCTGAGGAGCTAAATAAATCAAAGGAGCAATTAGAACTCCGAAACAGGAAACTCGCAGAAGAGAGTTCATATGCAAAAGGTCTTGCATCAGCAGCAGCAGTTGAGCTCAAGGCATTATCTGAAGAAGTTGCAAAGCTTATGAATCAGAACGAGCGACTAGCAGCTGAGCTGGCAACACAGAAGAGCCCAGTAACACAACGTAGCAAGACAGGAACAACAACAAATGTAAGGAACAATGGAAGAAGAGAGAGTCTTGTAAAGAGGCAAGAACAAGACAGTTCATCAGTGGAGCTGAAGAGAGAACTGAGGATGAGTAAAGAGCGTGAACTATCATATGAAGCTGCACTTGTTGACAGAGATCAAAGAGAAGCTGAGCTTGAAAGAATGGTAGAAGAATCGAAACAGAGAGAAGCATATCTGGAGAATGAGCTTGCCAGTATGTGGGTTCTTGTTTCTAAATTGAGAAGATCCCAAGGAGCTGATTCTGAAATCTCTGATTCTGTATCAGAGACACGACAAACGGAACGATCATTTTAAGATTTGAGGAAAAGAAAAAGCAAAAAAAAAAAGTAGGATATGTTTGTGCAGTGATTCAAAGTGTTTTGTGTTTTGGTATTTGTTTTGGTACTTCGATAATTTTGTAAAGAAAGATTCAATGAAGAGAACTATCATGTCTCTTTTGGTTAACTTCAATAGATCGAACCAGAATCCAAAAAACAAAATAACATCAGATGATTTCAATAACTAAAAACTGTTTCGTAATATGAAAAACCATCAGACTGAAACAAAAACCTCCCCAAAAAAATTAAGGTGAAAGATCATACTGATTTGATCAGTTGGTCTTGGGACCTGGCATGGGGAATAATCCACCGGCACCAGCAGCTCCTTGCGGTGGAGAAAATCATAGCAATTTTTGTAGATTGGTCCTGATACTAGTTGAGCACAGCAGATAAAGAAAAGCCATGGAGCAATCCGTAGGATCGTCCTCTTTCAGTCCCTTGTGGTTCATCTTCTTCACAATCGTGATTGGATGAAAAGGAAGCTTCGCGACGACTTTACCTTTCGAAGAGAGAGTTGAGCAACCCAAAGACGACAAAGAGAACCATAGCCACAACAGCTCCGGATTTGAACTTGAAGAGAGATAGATCTCGGCTCGATTCCTTCAAGCTGGTTTCAACGCGATCGATCTTCTTCGTATTCGATTTCCTTATGGTTAGCTTCGAAGATGGATTCTCCGTCTTCATTGTCTCGAGTTTCTTCGC
The DNA here is from genome assembly GCA_900406435.1 of Lepidium aucheri. NCBI lineage: Eukaryota > Viridiplantae > Streptophyta > Magnoliopsida > Brassicales > Brassicaceae > Lepidium > Lepidium aucheri. The sequence goes on from OVBA01002981.1 coordinate 9,991, forward strand.
TGCCTTATTAATGGAGTATTTCAGTGATTGTACGAGTTGGTACGGTAGATTAAGACCCACGAGATAGCTTCACAGACCAACGCAGTGCAGAAGGATATTCCGACGATGGTTAAGCTATCGCCGTATTTGAAAGAAGCGAAAAGTGATATCGTTGTCGCCATTGTTGCGCAAACTTGCAGAGAATGGGAATTGGTTATCCTTTGTTAAAAAGATACAGTTCTGTTTCTCACTGGATATTTGATTGAATTCAGATCAGAATTTAGAAAGTCAAAAGCGGGCGAAAGAAGTAAATAAAGAAAGTTTCAGGGAGCTTACAAACATTTAGTTTTTCCTTTTTAACCCAATACTTTTCAATTTCACAGATTGCTCCAACTTTATTTTTTGCTTGAGAAAATTATCTTTAATGCCATAGTTTTTTTGGAAATTATCCCAACTACCACGACAGTTTCTAATTTATCCTCAATGCCACAAGATATTTTTGAAAAGACAAAATTACCCCTGAGTAAACCAACATTCCGACATCTATTGGGTTTTCGAATCTCATATCTTTAAATGTTTTCTCTCCCTCAACATCATACTCATTCTCTGAGTAATCCTCATTTCTCACCATCTCTTCCCTTTTCTCACACTCTTTCGCACCCCTCTCTTCATTCTCCGATGTTTCATTTGGCGAACGTGAATTTAAACTCCGATTATTTGTATGTTATTTCTTCTTTTTATTCTATTCGATTCGCTCTCTTCATTCGCTTTAGGGAAAGTTTCAAAAATTCAGAAAATTTGTCTTGTCTATTTCGCAAGAGATGAAATTTTGACCAGAAAAATTCGTAGAAGCTTAGCTATGAAGAATCTGAAAAAATTGTAGAAATTTGTTGTGTTGTTGAAGACGAATAAACAGTGGGACTTTAGAATACTGTCCGGTATAGACAATCTCTCATGTTCATATCAATTTATATGTCCTCCACCAATCTATATATTCATGTCTATATCTCTGTTTTTGTCTTCCATGTTTTTTCTCATTTTCTCTGTGTATTTTCCTTAGTTCATATTCATTTCCATATATATGTCCTCCATGGACATATCAATCTATATGTCTATGTCCATTGTTAATGTTCATGTCTGTATTAGATATATTATACTCAAATGTAGCCGCACTTTTCATATGGACTGTATCGACAATTGACTTCTCTGTCTCACCAAGTGACGCTGAGGAGGATTGGATTAGTAGAAAACATGTGACATAAGCAGACAAAGTCTGTCCGACATAACCAAAAAAGACCTTTAGACTATTGTCCAGTTTGGACAATCTCTCTGTTTTGTTTTCTCAGTTCATATTTATGCCAATATCAATTTTATATGTCCATGTCCATAACTAATGTTCATGTCTCTCATGTTTTTAATTTGTCTCATATGTTTTATGTTTATGTCTCTATGCAATTTGTCAATGTCTATGTTTCCAGTGTTTTTAATTTAATATATTATCTGTGATTCTTTCATTCTTTCCCCAATTCATATTATATCCATATCAATTTATATGTCCTCTATGAATATATCAATCTATATATCTATACCCATACTAATGTTCATGTTTTCAGTTGAGAAAATTGTGCCCCAATACTCTTTTTAAGTTTTAAATTGTCACTAATCCACCCCTTTTTAAATTTAGTCCGAAATAGACATTTTGGCGGGTGTTTCGAAATTAGAGACATAATATACAGTTGTGTCTTTGGAGGACAACAATATTGTCTACAACAGACATATATAGTGAATTATGTATACAACAGACATAATATACTTTTCTTTAAATGTTTTAAGTATAATAGTTTTGCAATTTTATGTCTCTCGCATTTGTTACTAGTCCATCGCTTTCGGTTCCCCTCTTTCCTTCCCTTTTCTCTCACCACCACATATTATTCCCCCCCCCCATTGCTGTTATTTGTCACCCATGTTTTTAAAGTTGTTTATCATGTCTTAATGTCCATTTCCCATGTTTTTGTAGATGGAATACATGTAATTTGTATCTCGTACAAAAATGCAATACAATTGTCCAACTATAAGACATGGGAGACATGTAATTTGTCTCTTCATTTCACTACCTCTTTCTCTCACTACAATATGCCGTTCCCTTAGTGTTTTATTATTATCTCTCATGTTCCAATATTCATGGGAGACATGTAATTTTTCCCTCGTGTTTTTTCCATGAAAGACATATAATTTGTACCTTTTTTTGTTTCTCCTATCTCTAATTATCATATGTCATCCCTCCTTGCTCTGTTATCATTCCTCACGTGTCCTATCGTCCACCTTAATAATGACCACATTTCTAATGCTACTTTCACTTGTTTTCTCCACTACCATCTTTGTCTTTTTCATACATTCCACACTTACACACCAACATATTCTTCTTCTCCCTCCATCCATTTTGTCTACAAGTTAGTTGTCTATCTCATTCAACCAAATGTAATATACTATTCAATTGTCTTCCTCACTTCACCATTCATTCTGCTGCTAATTATCCTCCATCTTCATGTACACACTACATCTTTCTTTGGCAACCTAATTATCACCAACCTCCCGCTTTCACATTTCTCCATCCCAATCACAACTCTCACCTTCTCCACTGTTCCCGATCTTGCTCACCACTTCCAATTTGTTCCTTCTCTTCATTTGCAACTCTTTTCTCAACCCCATTCTTCTGTTAGGCTTCACTCACACTGTCACAAACTCTTCTTCTACATTCACGTACAAAGAGGTACAACTTCATCTTCTCTCTATGTCGCAAGGGAAATTTTGTCAATATGGGAAAAACAGAACAGTGTTTTGTGGCAGTATCGATAATTTAAAATTCCTATGGCATTATATATAATCTTCGAAACTCAAATGGTATTTTAGATTAGATTCCCTTTTTTCTTTATCTTCAAACCCAAATCATAATCTTCAACAACATAACACACAAATACACACCAAACCATGTGTAATCACGCACATGTCTATTTACTATCGCGGGTTTATTGGAGAGTGTGTTTCAATGGATTTAGGAATCCCATAAAATCATGTGTTATTTAAGCATTGATTTTGAAATCTTTGTTCAAATCATGTGTTATTCAAGCATTGATTTAGAAATTCTTATTGAAATTCATGTGTTATTGGTTATATTATTTAGAAATACAAAACAAAATCACCTTTTATTCAAATTAAGGATTTTATAATGGACTCTACTTGAGCATGAATTTTAATGGATTTGTTATCGTATTTCACTTAAAATGCAAAGGTTTGATATCCTTCCCTAAACTTTGTTGTTTGGTTGGATTTGAAAAAAAAAATGTTAGAGATAGAAAACTCATTATAACACAATGGAGGTCCGCTCGCACTCCACCAGACGACAACCTTGTTTATCGATTCTTCAATCTATCTATAATCATTTTGAGATATGTGTATCTATAATCTAATCATCATTATAATCGGTTTTCTAGTGGGAAAGTAATTATGAATTCACAAACCCCAATTACAGCAATAGATAATAAGGAACCAAAGATCATATATAATATTATCATTGTAAATTTTTTTGTATCCAGTACGTATGTGTAGTGAGTCAAAATGTTATAAAATATATCTTTGATAACCGAAGTCTATCATAGAATCAAGCATAAAATTCTATCATGTAATAAAATTTAATTAAAAGATTGAACAATGGTAGAACTCTATAACATTAAGTTTAACCATAACGTTGATTAATTGATATACTAACAAAAACTTTTTTATATCTAATTGGTGAACTACTTTTAACGCATTGTAACAAACATTTTTAATGAGGAACATATTTAATTGTTTCTCATACATTTTTTTTGAGCTTTGATTTTTGAAATCTAGTTTGTATGATTTTCAATTTTAGTTTGATTGATATTAAAATCTAGCTGATTTGATTTTTAAAATCCATTATATATATTTAAAAATCTTAAGATACTACATGGATTTTCAATTCTTATATGAATTCTCAAATCCACAAAAATCCTCCAATAAATCCCCTTAAGCATTCCATATAATATTTCTTTCAAAGTAAAGATTTTTGTTATGCCAAAAATAGCAAAAAGAAAAATACGAGAAAGAAAAGGTCATCAAAGACCTATCATTTCTCCTATATTATTGGTTTATAGACATTTATAGTGTATTAATTGTTATTTTTAATATATATAAATAAAATAAAAATCTTTATATATAGAACAAACGAATGAATGAAAAACATAAATCATTTCATTAAAACAGGACAAGAAAAACATCTATATAAGAAACAAATAAGAAGAGAATAACCAAACAATAGAAATGGCTAAGACAACAAACAGTGTTGGATACACAGCTCTTCTAATAATAATTTTGTTCATAATGGAAGGTAAATCTCTATTATACGATTTATGAATTTTCCTTTCAGTTTTTTGTGCAATTAGTGTTTGATCTTACATTTATTGTGATACTTTGATAAATAATTAACAAATATTATATATGAGAAATATGTTTTTGTAATTTTTAAACAAGATTTACAAACTAAAAATGTATGTAGTTAACATGTTAAGTATTAATTATTCACTTTAAGTATATATGCACCTTCAATCAAAAATGATTTGGATTTTTCTTATTCCATTAGGAATACCAAATGCAAATTGTCAGGAATTATCGTGTGCTGAAATGGAAATTAGAGAACCGGCGGGAATGTGTGATAAACCACATGGTATAAATGATTGCCAAAAAGCTTGCGGTGACAAAAATGTTATGAAGGCTTTTTGTAAAGTGATGCCAAACAAATCTAAAAGTTGCAGGTGCAAACCTTCATCATGCAAATGAATCTCAATCTACGATTATTATATTATTTTCGGTTTGCGTTCTTTTTTTATATGTAATAATCCATGAATTATTTACTGATTTACTTTAATTTTTGTTAATAAAATATTCTATAAGTTGATTTAAGTGTTTCAGTTTTTTATCAATATGGTTTATATTATGGAACAAATATTAAATTAGGAAGGAAATTAGTTTGAAAATCATTGACTGAATTATACATTATGAGTGTTACTTAATAAAATCGAATAATTATACATAATCAAGCATGAATTTGTTGGAACAACCTATATTTTTATTGTTACGCGACCAAAATTATACCGCACACAACAAAACAATAGAACATACGACTACCAATAAAACGTGATAAGCCTTATTTCTCTAATTCAAAAATAGAGAATCGTAAAAAAGTCACATCTTTGACGCCAATAGAGCTCCAGCTCACCGGCGTTAGTATTCCTCGTCTTCCTCGCTCGTGCCTCCTTTAGTCTTGTGCTCTATTTTTCTCATTTTCTTTTTAGCTTTCTCTCTCATTAATAATGATATACCTTTGCCTAACTGTTGTGTGCAGTTGCCTCCAACATGTTGCTTCTCTCTATGGTGATGAACACTTTTACGACTTTATTCTCCTAGAACTTTAAGCTACCATATAGTTAACAATAATAGATGTACAACAAAAAGTTACTATTTAAAAAGTACATATTTATATAATACATAACTAAAGTGTCATCAAATGTTGAACTAGCGGAGTTATTCTTAATTTGGTAGTTAGGATGATCCAAATTATGATTCAGGTACCGGAGTTTGATTCCTACCCATTACACTAGCAAATTAAAAAGGAATTTTATGGTGTCAGTTTTAGGCTGTGGTTTGAGTTTTATCGATCCAATTGTTGACAAAACAAAACATGTTAGAATTAAAAAAATTTTGAAAAATATAATTATGATCATATATGCCACTTTCCAATAATTGCTCAAGTCACAGCCTATTCATCATATGCATTTATATATTATATCTTTTACAAATGTTCATAACGGAATTCACTATCTTTTTCAATTTTTAGTTATAAAAAGTCAATTTTTAATGATACTAGATTTTGTACCCGCGCAATAGCGCGGTAAAATATTTAGAAATAGATTTATTCAATTTTAATTTTTAATATCTAACTTTTAAATTTATTCTGATTTTCAAAATTATATTATTTCATAATATTTATTATAAAAATATATATAGTTTTATTAATTATAATGTTCATTTGATTTTTGTTTTGGCTTATTTAAATTTTCAGATATTTGGTTTAAGTATAAAGATATACAAAAATATTGATTTATAACTGATAATTTAGCTTTTATGTAATAGTTTATCATATTTTTATAGAAATGTAATCCATTTCCATATAAATTTTTTATTTCTAAATCTATTTATACAATTATTTGGTTAATATATATTAATTTATTGTAACTTATAAAGCGGTAAGTCAAAGATAATTAAAGTTTTTGATAAAATAAAATACTTCTTCAGCCAAAAAAATATTTACTTCAACAGAAATTCACCGAAATGTCTCTTCAATTAGGTATTGGAATTACTTTTTTAAAATTAATTTCACTTAATAGTGATTTTTTTTACTTTGAAAATAATTGAGCTTCCTCGTCATAGTTATATGTTCTTTTTACTTATATATATATATATATATCATACATATATTAAGGCATGTAAAGATAAATTAGCACTCTTTCATTTAGTTACTTTGCAATTAATATTATTATAAAATGATAATTATACTTTTTGAGAAATAAAATTGGATGATGTGTATTAACAAAATAATTTGATTGGTGTTGAGAATTAAAACTTAAGCTGACGTGTCATCATCTAAAAGCTTCAAAATGCCACATGTCGAATCCTGGAGAGACATAGTCTCTTATTATATATATAATTTGTCTCGATCACCTATGAATGAATTTAAAAATTCTTATAAAATCATGTGTTACTCAAATATTGATTTACAAATCATTACTCAAAATTATGTGTTACTAGGATTCAACCCACACTATATGTTGGAGGTAGATCTGAGATCCTACTTTGCTCCACGAGAAACAATGGGTTAAATGCTAAGTTATAAACACATTGAAATTATCAAAACCTCAAGAAGAAGTCGGATGACACGACAGCATGCAAAGAAATGAAAATTTTCCTACTCCGACATAGAAAATTTCCGAAAATCTAGCATAAATCTTCTAGATACAATCTTATTGATAGAATTGTGGATCTTCCTTAATTCTATCTACTATGTAAACGCCTTTATAATCTATAAGTAGAGGAGCATATCCTTCGAAAGAAGGATCAGCTTTTTGAAACACATTAAGCTAATAAAGAACTCGCAACTCGGCAATCATCTTTACTTGTTAGAGTTTAGCTTCTTTTGCTCCAAATCCATCTCACAAGTGTCATTACCCAATCTCCCCTCCCCTTTTAATCAGGAATTTCGGATTCTAAAACCTTTGTGTTAGACCCGGTTCCAACAGTTGGCGGCGTCTGTGGGGAAGATTTTGAAGGAAATCTTCACAAAAGCAAAAGAAAGTTCTCTACGAAAGAAGATGGGCGAAGGCGAAATCACCATCAACTCACCAGAACAAAGGGAGCATCACCCTCAAGAATACGTTGATCTAGCTAATGGGTCATCTTTGAACTCAACTCGATGCAAGAGGAGAGTCGTGAAGAAACTCACGATACTACCGATTTTCCTGCACCACCTCCGGGATCACTGTAAATTGAAACCTTAGTGCACAACCTGATCGCATAATATGAGATTTTCGATCGAAGAAACATTAAAATGTTTGGTAGGATCGATCTCGGATAAACTATAGTAGTCTTCCAACTACGCAAAATAATAGGCCATACAGAAGTACTAGCCAGCATACAAAGGAACCTATTCAGAGGAGTACCGAGTCCTCAGCTAGCAAACGTCTTAGTACTAGAGCACTCTACTATACAAAGCATGCATGAACAGCATGCCCCGATCACTTTGGATGCGGCAACCATACTAAGAATGATGGACAACATGAGATCAAAATTCCATCAAGCTACCAGCTCCGCCCCCGAGATAGGAAGAATCCTAGCTTAAGCTCAAAATTTACCATTCGCGCCAAGATTGAGAAGAGTCTCGGTGAACAGAGGGTTACGACTTTGGTGCCCTTCATACGACGGAGACTCAGATCCGTTAGACTTTATAAGTGCCTTCAATGTCATGATGAACATGAGCAACTATAGCCTGGATCACGAAGACGCAGCTTACTATCAGCACTTCACTGAGAACTTAACCGGTGACGCTTAGGTATGGTTCACCAAGTTGCCAGCTGGATCAATCGAGAGTTCAACCAACTTGCCGAGTTGTTCATGAAGTATTATGCCTTATTTGTTAACCAGGATACTTCAACAGCAAAGTTGAGATCCTTGAGGCAAAGTTTTAACGAGCCCCCTGCAGTCGTACCTCAGACGTTTCAAAAAAATCTTGGCAAAAGCTAAAGTGAGCGATGACATGGCTATTAAAGCCCTTAGAACCGGGATGGTAACCGATGAGGCTCTTAAACAAGACCTTTTTGTAAATTGACCCAATATGATCTTGGTTGCTCTCTGTAGAGCAGCTAGACATGCAGATTACGTGGAGGAAAAGCAAATCCTCGCTCAGAACCAAGAAACTCAATGCAGCTCCGGGACAAAGGAGCAAAAAGAATGGCACTACGAGCCGAGATAGCATAATAAAGAAAAAATAACCTCGACAACAGCCTTTCAAGTCGGAGAGAGTGGTAACCCTCGTGGAAAGCCATCAACAACACCTACAACCAAAGCGAGTATTGCATGTTTCACAACAAAGCAGGTCATTCGACTTCAAAGTGCATGCAATTACAAAAATTACTCACCAAAAAATTAAGTAAGAAAGCATTGAATGTCTCTGAAAAAGAGACTCAGAAGTTTAAAGCACAAAAATGGAAAGAAGCCAAGTTGCGCAAAACAGCCTTCAATGCAGCAAGTACGAATAGCGACGCTCCAGAGACAGCCAAGCGACATAAACCGGTATGGTAATCATTGTCGGTGTAATCATGGGAGGAATACAATTTTGCAATGATAATATCCGTTCAATTAAGAAGTACAAACGAAAGCTTGTCGCTTCAGTTAACATAGAACCAGCAGGGAAGAGTATGCGGACTATAGACTCGAAAATAACATTCATAGCTGACCATGTTAAAGGAGTTAGTTTCCCGCATAATGATCCAATAGTCGTTAAAATTTGAGTTGCCGACTATGATGTCTCACATATTCTTATCGACACTGGAAGCTATGTAGATTTGATCTTCAAGGAGATATTAGATAAGATGGCATTGTTGGATGCTCAGCTCGAACCCGTGGACAAAACTCTGACCGCATTCGATGGAAGCACAACAATACCATCGGAACGGTGAAACTAGTAGTCCAAGTTGCTGAAATCACTCGATGGATCAAGCTACTCATTGTAGATAAACCACCAATCTACAATATGGTCCTGGGAACGCCCTAGATACACACAATGAAAGCTATTCCATCCATTTATCATCAATGTGTTAAAATTCCAACAAGCGATGGAGTTTACACGCTTAGAGGAGATCAAAAGATGTCTAGAACTTACTTCATCACCGAGTTAAAGTTACGAAGTAGGTCATGTATGATCACATTGTCAGTAGGAAGCAAAGCATTGTCAGAACCTCTTGCTCCCAAATAATCGGATCAATTAACTGTAGAACTCGTCAACACCGATTTGACAGACTCGTCAAGGTGCATGAACATCAGAGTCGACCTAAGCAAACCAATCAAAGACAATTGATTCAACACCTGGAAAAGAACATGACAATGTTCACATGGATAGCAAGTGACATGCCCGGAATCAACTCGGCGATTGCAAGTCATAGGTTGAATGTTGATCCGACATACAAGCCGATCAAGCAAAAACAAAGGAAACTAGGGCTAGAAAGGAAAAAGGCCTTAATTGATAAGGTTAAAAAGCTAATTGAGATTGGATCTATTGGCGAAGTTCAATATCCAGAATAGTTAGCCAATCCGGTAGTCGTCCCAAAGAAGAACGAAACATGTCGAGTCTGTGTCGACTTTACCGACTTGAACAAGGATTGCCCTAAAGATAGTTTCCCACTTCCAAACATCGACCAAATTATCAAGGTAACTGCAGGCAATAAACTCTTTTTGTTTATGGACGCCTTCTTAGGATACAACCAGATTCAGGTGCACCTTGACGATATGGAGAAAACTTCGTTCTTCATGGAACAAGGAACTTATTGCTATAAAGTCATGCCCTTCAGCTTGAAGAATGCAAGAGCAACCTATCAACGGTTGGTGAATAAGATGTTTGACGACCAGCTCGGACAAACGATGGAAGTATACATAGACGATATGTTGGTTAAGTCGTTAAAGGCTGAAGATCATGTCAATCATTTAGCATGTTGCTTTCAGACATTGAACGAGTACCAGATGAAACTCAACCTGGCAAAATGCACTTTTTGGGTAACCTCGGGAGAGTTCCTCGGATACATCGTCACTCAAAATGGTATCAAAGCTAACCCAAAACAGGTCAAGACAATTCAGGAGCTACCTTCTCCGAAGAATAAATGAGAAGTACAGAGTCTGACAAGCCATATAGCAGCCTTAAACCATTTTATATCCCTCTCAATGGATAAGTGACTCCCATTCTACAACTTGCTGCACAAAAATAAAGACTTCAAGTGGGACAATACTTGCGAGAAGGTTTTTTCCGAGTTGAAGGAATATTTTTCGACACCGATAATACTTGCGAAGCCAGAAAAAGGAAAGCCCTTGTACTTGTACATTGCAGTTTCTACATCGGCAGTAAGCGGCATGCTAGTTCGAGATGACAAAGGAACCCAGCACCCGATCTTCTATATCAGCAAATCCTTGGATGGAGCCGAATCTAGATATCCAACTACGGAGAAACTCGCGTCAGCAGTAGTCACCTCGGCAAGGAAGTTATGACCTTACTTCATATTTCACACCATTATAGTATTGACGAATCATCCGTTGCAAACAATACGGCATAATTCAAACTAATATGGACGATTGACCAAGTGGGCAATTGAGCTGAGCGAATGTGATATTGAGTTTGAAGGGCGAACGAGAGCAAAATCTCAGGTTTTAGCCAACTTTCTAGTCGAACTATCCCCCGATCTGGAGCCTTTAGAGTCGGACATAGTTCCCCGAACATGGAAGATATACATAGATGGATCTTCGTCTCAAAATAGCTCAGGAGTCGGCATCTGTCTTGAAAGCCCGACAGGAGAAGTTTTGGAACAGTCTTTCTGACTTGCTTTTCCAGCATCTAACAACAAAGCAGAGTACGAAGCATTGATTAGAGGATTCAAATTTTCCAAGGAAGTTGGAGCAACCGACATTGATTGCTATTGTGATTCCTAACTGGTTGCTAACCAAGTTAACGGAGGCTACAACACAAAGAATGATCGTATGAAAGTTTATCTTAAAGCCATTAAGGAGCTAATCAAGGATCTGAAATTGAAGGTTCCGAATCCGAGAACACTTCCGCCCACGCTCTAACATCTCTCGCATCCATAACAGATCCTATTCAACGGCGAATAATACCCGTAGAGAGCATAGACCGCCCAAGTATTAGCTTACCAAAAGGAGATTTTGAATTCGTCTCAGCAATAGACGATATTCATGATGAATCTGATGATGAGATGACAGATGCCGAGCAGACAAGCAGACGAAAGGTCGACTGGAGAGACGAGATCCTCACGTACATTCTTGACGGTGGAGCAGCAGAGAATAGATGGGCAGTCTACCGACTTAAAGCCAAATTCGCCTTCTATGCCCAACTCGACGAAAAACTATATCGAAGAAGTACAATGAAGTACTACTTACTTGCGTTCATGGTGATGAGATTGATGAGATCATCAAAAGAACACACAACATAACTGGTGGAAAACACAATAGTGGAAGAACGCTTATTCAGGAAATTAGGACGCTTGGCTACTACTTGCGACTATGGCGAAGGATCGTGCTCAATACAAAGCTAAGTGAGACAAATGACAATGACACGGGCATATCATCCATGACCGTACCAAAGAGCTAACCTCAGCAATTATGCCTTATCCATTCATGCGATGGACAATGGATATAGTCATGCCATTTCCATCTTCTCGTCAAAAACGCATCATGCTTGTTATGATGGATTACTTCATGAAGTGGGTTAAAGCAGAGGCTTATTCTAAATCAAAGATAGTGAAATCGTCAAATTTGTGTGGAAGAAGATCATTTGTCGACATGGATTATCTTACAAGATTATGACAGACAACGGATATCAATTCATTTTGGTGAATTTCTCCAACTTTTGCGCCAAATGGAATATCCGAGTAAGTAAGTCGACTCCCTGATGAATAAGCAAATCCTTGATAGTCTCAAGAAAAGGCTTTCAGAAAAGAAGAGAAGTTGGGCATCCGAGTTGGACGACGTGTTATGGTCACATCAGACTACGCCTAGACGCGAACAAACTCTGTTCTCCTTTTCTCATGGGATGGAAGAAATGGCCCAGCCAAGATAGTTGTACCAACAATGATGCTATGGAAAATAGTATTATCGACTTGAAGGAGGAACACGACGAAAAACTTCTCCGAGTACAAAACTACCAACAGGAAGCCGCAAAATACTACAATAAGAAACTATTTGGAAGACACTTTGAGGTAAGAGATCTCGTACTTCAAAAAGTATTTGAGAACACAACGGAACTTAACATGGGAAAACTTGGCGCCAATTGGGAAGAGCCGTATATCTTTACGAGATCATGAAGCCATAAGTTTACAAGATTACAACCATGGATGGAGCAATGATTCCACAAAGCTGAAATTCTATCAATCTGAAGTGATACTACTATTGAAGACTCGCCAACTCGGAGAACTAGATGTGTTACTTAACACATCCTTATTTAATTAAGTATGTACTAAGAACTACGTCTTGGTTTAATCCCTACGTAACACATCCTTATTTATTTAAGTATGTACTGAGAACTACGTCTTGACTTGATCCCTTCAGGGTACGTAGGTAGCCTTCGGATCTAGCTAGAACTAAATTCAAAATTCCCTTCTCGGGTTCAAAAACTAAAAAGGGGTTACACCCTAAACTCCTAAAAGACAAGATCAAATTCTTCTAAAAACAAATGCAAGTTATCTTGCCTCTTATCCGAGTCTTAAAATTTCGCCAAGTCTAATCTCGAAAAACATCTATAAGAATCTAGTTCTTATCTTCATCTGATTCTAAAAACCTCGCCAAGTCTAATCCCGAGAACGTAGTTCTTTAAGCCGAGTCTTAAAATCTTACCGAGTATACATCAAAAAACCTTAACGAGAATCTAATTCTCATACCTAAGTCAAGTCCAAAAAAAGTCATTAGCTATACCGATATCAAATTCTTGTAATATTAACGAGGTTAAGTTCTCACAACTTGTCTCGAGAAACGCTGAGATTTAATTCTCAAATATTGAGATTAAGATCTTAATGCAATGCTTTGTATAGATATTTACAACATACAGAGTGAAAACTTTGTACAGGTTTACTAAGATTAAAATACTCGTAAACGATGAAACATAGTTTCGTACATAGAGACGAGATCTATTCTCATCCAAAAGATAAAGCATAGCTTTGTACAGATTTACCGAGATTAAACTCTCATAAACGACAAAATTATAAAGACAAGATCTATTCTCACCCAAAAGATAAAGCATAGCTTGTACAGATTTACCGAGATTAAATTCTCATAAACAATAAAACATAATTACAGAAAGACGAGTTCGATCCTCACCAAAAGACAAAGCATAGCTTTGTACAGTTTCGCCGAGATAAGAATCTCAAAAAAGACATAACACAGTTTCTGTGTAGATAATCGGAAAATTTCCCAACAAAATTTTTACGAGTATGATTCCCGAGATCAGAATTCTTAAAATCTAAACTGAGTCTTAAAATATCGGCTTTAAAAGCCATACAACGAAAGTTCTCTCCCTAACTAAACATGATTGAATTCTCAAATTTGGGAAGAAACTTAGCTAAGCGCGCAAAAACATTAAAAAGAGAGATTTCAAGAAAAAAATTCGTAGAATTACGAGTTGGTAGATTAACAAATTTTTATACTCGGATTATGGAAATCATAGTCAAATTCAAATATCATACTTCAAGATAACAGTGTCATTCATTACATAGGAAGAATAGTTACAAAGCAAGAACTAACTACAAGAATACAAAAGCTGTCAGAAAGCCAAGCGGCGATTACAAGAGTTGAGACTACAACAAAGTTAGAAAAATAAAGGAGCTTCTGTGAGTCTACTTTCACCAGCTTTGGAGTCTTGCCTACTTCAAAAATGGGGATGACTAATTCGCCAAAAAGGAGCAACGTCAAACTCTCCTTGTTGACGAGTTCCTGAACTCATTCATCTTAGCAATCATAAAGGCGAAAACAGCAGAAGGAATGTCGACACCCTGAGCAGAAAGCAATTGGATAATATTTGTCGACCCAACAAATTTGGCGTACGACAAACAGGCCTCAAGGCTCCTGTCTAGATCGTTAAACCGAGCAGTAATACGGTTAAATGATCAAGCATCTGATCCTGGAGATCCTTGAAGACCCTATTCTTCTCAAAAGTCAAGGTCTGATGAAGTCGAGATTCAAAATTCTCCCTCATAGAGTCCAACTCGGTTTGCAACTCCTGAACCTTGTCGCAAACCTTCTCGGCAGACTTGAAGACAGCACCCTGATCAAACTTGGCACGTTGAGCGAGTCCGACAACACCACATTCTGTTCCACCAACCTGAAGACAGTCTCACGCTCCAGCTTCAACTTGTTTTGAAACGAGCAAATTCTTGCTCGGCTATGGTAAGCCTGGACCTGGCCTCCGCAACTTCAAGGGAACCTTGACTGGTTCAGGCAGCCAAAGTTGGATTCCTTCGAGTACTACTCTCTAGGTTGGCAACAGACCTCTCACGTTCCAACATGACGCTATTTAGGCAAGCAATAAACTGCAAGCATATCGAAAAGTTGAAGTTAAAAAATAAAAGCAAACAATAAAAGGGGGGTTAGTATTCATAAAATGACATTAACCCGGAACAGCAAATAAGCAGCCTCCTCGTACTCCTTGCGGTTCCTCATCTGGTCCGGGGAAAGAAGATGCTCCAGACTAGTTCTAATCTAACTCATTAGGTCCCCACATTCCGTCTGGAACTCCAGAATCGAGTGAGGATCAGTGTGATTGTGGTTTAAGCGAAAGTTGCGAATTCCTCTACTCCTTCCGCGAGAAGCGCTTAAGGAACCGCCTTTATCATTTCCTCTAGAAGAATAGATCCTAAGCCGATCAGTCCTCCCCCTTTTACGAGGTTGCGAAGTTCCGCGACCAGATCCAGAAGGGACTTCTACAATGTCCCGAGTTGGAGCAATAGAGGGTCTAGAAACCCTAGAAGGACCTCCAGAAAGGCGAGCATTCATCCCATTGAGTGCAGAGTTCAGACCATCCTTGATGCTTGGGAGTTTGAAATCATCAAGACCCATTTTTTCAAAGAAAAAGTGTGAAGGAAATTCGAAAGTAGTTTGAAGTCGGAAAAAAACAAGAAACAGAAGACGGAAATAACTAAAGGTAATTTGCAGAGTGTAAAAATGAATGGTGAAAAAGGAGAAGCGCAGTATTTATAGGAATTTACTGAAAGCCAAAACAATGCCAGACAGTAATTATTAATAAATGGGTGAAAGCCGAAACGACGACAAGCGATAATAATTACTTACCAGGTAGAAACCGAGACGACTGTTTGAATAACTCAATAATAAGCTAACACGTAGACCAAAGATTCTGGAAACTGAAGAACTTTCCGACTCAGAAATTTCGCATCAAAATCTTCCGAGTCTTGGGGGAAAAATTGTTGGAGGTGGATCCGAGATCCTAATTTGGTCCACGGGAAACAATGGGTCAAATCCTAAGTTAAGAACTCACTGAAATCATCAAAGCCTCAACTCAGATATCCTCATCAACTCGGCAAAGTCCCTTCTCTGAAAGTGTCTTAAACTTGATGCGAAGTCGTATGATATGTCAACATGCAAAGAAATGGAAATTTTCCTATTCCGACATGGAAAATTTCCGAAAAGTTAGCATGAATCTTTTAGATACGATCTTATTGTTAGAATTGTAAATCTTACTTAATTCTATCTACTATGTAACCGCCTCTATGATCTATAAATAGAGGAGCAGATCCTTCGAAAGAAGGATCGACTTTTTGATACAAATTAAGCTAATAAAGAACTCGCTACTCGGCAATCATATTTACTTGTTAGAGTTTACCTTCTTTTGCTCCAAATCCATCACACAACTGTCCTTGCCCAATCTTCCCCCCCCCCTTTTAAATTAGGAACTTCGGATTCTAAAACCTTTGTGCTCGACCCGGTTCCAACACTATAGCGTGTGATTTGATTTTTTTTCAACCCGTGTTTATTTAGTTCCTAGATCCGTATTGATATTTTGAATAATGTTCTTGAAATGTTTTTCTACTGACCCAAAATCCGAACCAAAATAAAGTTGAATTAGAAGAATTTAATCCGAACCAAAGCCTACATAACACTCCATAGGTTTAAGCCTGTATATTCAAAAATAACTGAACACAAACCCGATATGGAACGAATCAAGAACCAAATTTTAGAATTTTTTTAATTAAATCTTTTTCTACTTTTGAATTTTGATATAAAAATATCTGAACCCGAACTCGATCTATAATGTACCTAACTATATCTGAAAAATAAAATATTTGAATATGTCTTGAACCAAAATAATCAAAATAGCGAATTAGATGAACCAAAACCAGTAATATACCAGAATGTGCCCTAAATCTATGTACCGGAAAACTTTAATGCAAAACCAAACCAAAATTGAATCAATAACCAAATTTGTAACCGAAATATTTTTTATTAAATTTTAGTTTTTTTAGAATTTTTCAATTAAATTTAAATTTTTATTTAAAAATTTGTAACTAAACTACCTTGATCCTATTTTTAAGGGGTTGCTATGAATTTATGTTAATTTTATCTTATAATTTATTACACGTCCAAAGTGAAAGTGTCTCGTGCTTTAATATATAAGATTTGTTATATTATTTAGAAATACTAATTAAAATCACCTCTTATCTAAAAAATTATTATTTTGTTCGATTTAAAAAATAAAAAGACATGTTGGAAAAATACGAAACTCATTATAGTACAATGGAGGTTTGCTTGGACTCCACAGAACGACAACCTTGTTTATCGATTCTTATATATATATAATTTAATAATCATTATAATCTATTTGCTAGTGGGATGATGGTTAGAAAGTGACCATGAATTCACAAACCCTAATTAAGTCATATATAATACGGAATAATTATTATTTTTTAATTGAAATTTTGTAGGTTCTCACACAAAAATGATATTTTGAGGTTTAAATTACTAAACTAGCACCATCACACACATGCATACTATCTACATAATGTAGAAATTTAGCAAAAAAAAAAATTACCAAACTAGCTATGTCGGATTGTTATTATAGGAGTAAAAATGTTTAAGATTTAAAGTAGAAGTGGCTACCACTTTGTAGGTTTTTATGGGATATTTCCATATATAATACTATCATTAAAAAATTATGTATTCAGTACGTATGTGTGGCGAGTCAAAACGTCAATAAAATATAACTTTGATAACCGAAGTCTATCATAGAATCAAGCATAAAAATCTATCATATAATATAATTAAATTAAACGATTGAAAATGATAGACCCAATAATATAAAGACATGGGTAAATATTTGGGTCTACCTGTATTACTGAAGAAAGTGAATAAGAATACTTTTAGCGACGTGTTGAAGAAGTATCAGCTAGACTAGCTGGATGGAAGGGGCGGTTCCCAAGCCTTACGGGACGAATTACTTTTACCAAATTAGTTCTATCATTGATACCAATTTACATTATAAGTATAATCTCATTACCAACTAGTACAATGAAGGAGTTAGACAAAATCTCAAGGAACTTCTGTAGTGGAGGTTTGGAGAAGAAGCAACAACACTTAATATCATGGGTCAGAGTTTGTTTATCAAAGAGAGAAGGTGGACTTGGTATAAGAAAAACAAGGGAGATGAATTTGGCTCTTCTGGCGAAGGTCGGATGGTATTTACTTCATGATGAATCGGGTTTATGGTCTTGAGTTTTGAGAACAAAATATGGAATACGAGATTTGTGAGATAATTCCTAGATGAGCGGGACTGGTTCAATCTCTTCGACTTGGCATAGTATTCTCTCGGGTTTGAATGAAGTGGTGCATAATGGTGTCAAGTAGGTCATGGGAAATGATAAGAAATTCTTTTTTGGAAGGACCGATGGCTGGGTCGATCGGCATTGGCGGAAGAGGCAGAGAATATGATCCCAAATGATATGTTACAGCTCAAGACTCATGAACTTTGGTCAACAGGTACAGGCTGGGATTTATCACGTATCACACCTCTTGTATCTGAATATATTAAGCTCTGTTTATTGGCCATGGTTTTGGATGAAGTAACAGGAGCTAAAGATAGTATCTCATGGGGCGAAACGGCGGATGGGAAATTCTCAGTCTCCTCGGCTTATAGAATGATCATGAGATCAAAAACTGATGGGCAATACATAGGCTTGTTTTATGAGAGAATATAGAAGGTGGTGGCACCTGAGCGAGTTTGGACTTTTCTATGGTTAGCTTCTTTGCAAGTTATTATGACACAAAACGAATGGCATAAACGACATTTAAGTGATACGAATGTGTGTCAAGTATGTACGGGGGCGATTGAATCGTGTTTACCCGTTCTTAGAGACTGCCCAGCAAGTGCTGGTGTCTGGGACCAGCTACTACCACAACGAAAACAGAGAGGCTTCTACTCCAAGTCGCTGCTTGAATGGTTCTACAATAGTTTAGGAGATCATGAGATCGTAAATGGATGTTATTGGTCTACATGTTTTGCGATTACAGTATGGTAGTGTTGGCGGTGGAGATGTGATTTTATTTTCTGTGAGAACAGGGTATGGCGGGATAAGGTGAGGTCGATTAAAAATCTTTGCCATGAGATGATGAATGTACAAGAGAAAGTGATTATAGTAACTCGGCCACAAAACAGACCAGATTTGTGTATGATATGTTGGTCTTTGCCAAGGGAAGTGTGGTGGAAGATAAATACTGATGGAGCAGTACGTGATCAGGGTCGAGCTATAGCGGGAGGAGTATTACGAAATGCTAGAGGAGAGTGGTGTGGTGGATTCTCATTGCATATAGGGGTATGCTCGGTCTCGGTAGCGGAATTATGGGGAGTTAATTATGGGCTTTACTTAGCTTGGGAAAAAAGGATTCCACGGGTTGAGGTATAGATTGATTCAAAGATAGTGGTTGATTTCCTGACACATGGGATTGAGAACTCTCATCCCATGTTTTACCTGGTACGGTTGTGCCATGGTTTTCTCACAAGGAACTGGATAATCCGTTTTTTGCATGTGAATAGGGAGGCTAACCGTCTTGCAGATGGGTTAGCAAGCTATGCTTTTTCGTTGCCACTTGGTTTTCATTCTTTTAAAGAGGTTCCAGAGTTTGTTAGTCAGTTTTTAGTGGATGATTCAAAGATTTTAGTTTAATTGTGGGTATAGTTCTTGGGAGTTGATTAGCTCCCTCTTATTTATCAAAAAAAAAATATAACGTTGAGCAATTGACATCTTAACAAATATCTTTTTATGCCTAATTAGTAAATTATTTTTAGAGAAATTGCACTAAATGACAGCATTAGTTTTCTAAATTAGGTGACTTCAAGCGTTATGATTATAGGCATCTGTTCACTACCATATATCCCTTTTTGCCCTTGTACAAAATATAGTTTTATATTTAAAAGAATATCTTTATTTTTTTAACATGATGCGTTTGGACAAAAAAAGAGAATGTCTAAAGAGAGAAGCACTTTTCAGTTTATAAAGAGACTGTTCATTATCCACCCCCCAAAAAATCGGTTCTTCTTTCTCGCCGCAATACTCTCCCCAACAACTGTAGCCCCTCTTCTCTTTTCCACAAACTGAATCTCAATTCCCGCCCACCCGCTAAGTCGCGCTCCATCTCGCCGTGCCACTGTAAGTTTTAGCAATGCAATTTCTCTTCCATTTAATCGCCAACGACATTGTACTGTAGCGATTGGAACCCTAGTCGTGAGTCGATTTGGGTTCCCCTTGTAAGCTTTCCCCTATTTATGAATGTCGCTGCTGTCGTCTTCTTCCCTCTAACTCCCTGCTTGCGGTTAACCTTTATAGGGTTCTTCTATCTACTTTTATGGAGGTTTTTTTTGTGTCGTGTTCGGGAAAATTAGTGGGATTTTTCGTCAATGTCTTGGCCAATTGCAATGTTTACACAATGACTCTTGTTTGTTTTGTTTCGTTTGTTGGTCTAACGGTAATTCCGGTAGTGGCTGTTTGTGTGTTGGGTCCCCGAATATGCCGTTACATCTCGATTGTGAAAGTATACCAATATCAGTGTTGGATTTTTGACGATTATAATTGCTTGTGCATGTACATTTGCATCTTTCTCTATCACGGTGATGGGTTGTTGCTTAACTACTGTTTGTCCCCAGTTTTTCTGCAATTGCAATGTTTGCTATAATTACTAGCAATGTAACTGCAATTGCCAATGTTTGCTGCAATTGCCAATGTTTGCTACAATTGCCAATGTTTGGGAAAATACATTTTGTCTCTTCACCATATTGCCTTTAGAAAGTAGTCTTTCCTAGCATCACTACCGTTGCAGTCACATCTCTTGTTTGCAGTCTCATAGGTCATCGTAGTTACACTTGTGTGTTTGTTCCTTTGAATTATCTCGAAGTCGCATAGGGCTTTGCAGTTAC
>OVBA01002982.1:2901-30776 GCA_900406435.1 Lepidium aucheri
GAGAGTTAAATGGATTGTGAGAGTAGTAAGTGCTACTTAAACGTTCTCTATGAAATTAAGGTTACTAAAGAAGTGTATAAAAACACCTGAGTGAAAAACACGAGAGTTAGAAGGTTTGTGAGACATTAAGTGCTAGTTCAAAGTTCTTTATCAACTTAAGGTTACTAAAGAAGTGGTGAGAAGCACATAATTCAATAACAAGAGAGTTAGATTGTTTGTGAGAGTAGTAAGTGCTACTTAAACGTTCTTTATCAACTTAAGGTTTCTAAATAAGTGGTGAGAAGCACGTGTCTCAATAGTAAGAGTCTAAGTGCTAGTTCAATGTTCTCGATCGACTTAAGGTTACTAAACAACTTGTGAGAAGCACATAAGTCAATAACATGAGAGTTACACGACTTGTGAGAGTAGTGAGTGCTACTTCAATGTTCTCTATCAACTTAAAGTTACAAAACAAGTGGTGAGAAGCATTTGAGTGAAAAACAAGAGAGTTAGACAGTTGTGAGAGTATAAGTGCTAGTTCAACATTCTCGATCAACGTAAGGTTACTTAATAAGTGGTGAAAAGCACCTGAGGCAATTACAAAGGAATAAGATTGTTGGTGAGTGTATAAGTTCTAGTTAAACATTCTCTATCAACTTAAGGTTACTAGTGAAGTGGTGAGAAACAAATAAGTCAAGAACAAGAGAAATAGATGGTTTGTGAGAGTTCTAAGCGCTACTTAAACATTCTCTATCAACATAAGATTACTAAACAAGTAATGAGAAGCACATGAGTCAATAACAAGAGAATTAGACGGTTTGTGAGAGTATAACTGCTAGTTCTACGTTCTCTATCAACTTAAGGTTACTGAACAAGTGGCGAGAAGCACCTAAGTTTATAACAGGAGAGTTAGACGGTTTTTGAGAGTAATAATGGCTAGTTCAACGTTCCCTATCAACTGAAGGTTAATATAGAGAAGCACATAAGTCAATAATAAGAGTTAGATGGTTTGTGAGAGTAGTAAGTGCTACTTAAACGTTCTCTATCAACTTAAGGTTACTAAACAAGCAGTGAGAAGCAGGTGAGTCAATTACCAGAGAGTCAGTAGGTTTGTGAGAGTATAAGTGCTAGTTCAACTTTCTCTATCAACTTAAGGTGACTAAACAAGTGGTGAGAAACACATAAGTCAATAACAAGAGAGTTAGACAGTTTGTTAGAGTAGTAAGTGCAAGTTCAAGGTTCTCTATCAGCTTAAGGTTAACAAACAAGTGGTGAGAAGAACATAAGTCAGTAACATGAGAGTTTGATGGTTCGTGAGAGTCGTACATGCTACTTAAACGTTCTCTATAACATTAAGGTTACTAAACAAGTGGAAAGAATCATGTGTGTCAATAACAAGAGGGTTAGCCGGTTTGTGAGAGTATAAGTGCTAGTTCAACGTTCTCTATCACCTTATGGTTACTAATCAAGTGGTGAGAAGCACATAAGTCAATAACAAGAGAGTTAGATTTTTTGTGAGAGTAGTAAGTCCTACTTAAACGTTCTCTATCAACTTAAAGTTACTAAACAAGTGGTGAGAAGCACATTAGTCAATAACAAGAGAGGTAGATGGTTTGTGACAGTAGTAAGTGCTATTTAAACGTTCTCTATCAACTTAAGGTTACTTAACAAGTGGTGAAAAACACCTGAGTCAAAAATAAGAGAGTTAGGCAGTTTGTGAGACTTTAAGTCCTAGTTCAACGTTCTCTATCAACTTAATGTTACTAAAGAGGTGGTGAGAAGCCATGAGTCAATAACAAGATAATTAGACGGTTTGTGAGAGTATAAGGCTAGTTCAACGTTCCCTATCAACTTAAGATTAATATAGAAGTGCTGAGAAGCACATAAGTCAATAATAAGAGTTAGATGGTTTGTGAGAGTAGTAAGTGATACTTAAATGTTCTCTATCAACTTAAGGTTACTAAACAAGCTATGAGAAGAGCATGAGTCAATTACAAGAGAGTTAGTAGGTTTGTGTGAGTATAAGTGCTGGTTCAACATTCTCTATCAAGTTAAGGTTACTAAACAAGTGGTGAGAAACAATTAAGTCAATAACAAGAGAGTTAGTGTAATACCCACACTCGGAAAATCCGCAAACACACAAGGTGCGGTATGAGTATGCGGTACGAACGGACAAACCAAACAAGGACATTTGCTATAGTCGAGCTAAGGAAGAGCATTGGAACCTTAGGAATGAGAAAGAGTAAGTAAAACCATTGAATAGGCTAAGGAAGAAATTTAGGACAAGATTTGCGTTTTTGGACCGAACTAGTCGGATCGGACAAGATTGGTCGGATCGGACAGAATGGTCGGTTCGAACAGGTTTGGTCGGATCGGACAGCTTAGTCGGGTCGGACAGGATTGGTCAGATCAGACACCTTGGTCAGATCGGACAGGATGGGTCGGATCGGACAGTACGGTCTGATCAGACAGAAATGGTCGGAACGGACCGCACGGATTGCACAGTCAAATCGGACACGCGCGGTCGGATCGAACAGCAATGTCCGGATCAGATGAAATGATTGGATCGGAGAGCTTAGAACGGATCGGACACGATCAAATCTAGTTTGGACATGAATCACCTAGGTTCGGACATGTTGTGTTTGGTCTTGAGCAAGTTGGTTCGTGAAAGGCCTTGAAAAGCCTAAAAGGCCAAAAGGTAAAGGGCTAAAGTGTTATGGGCCAAGGATTGAGTTATGGGCCAAAAGGTGTTAAAAGGCTTGGTTATAAAGAGGCTTAAGTTTGGCCCACTTGGAGAGGATTAGGTTTAAGGATTAGAGCTTATAAATAGGATCCTTAATCCTCCTTAGGTTAGAATCGGAAACACAAACTTAGAGATAAGAAAGAGAGAGCTCGAAGAGACGCTAAGAGAATCAATCTTGTGGAACTAAGGAAAAAGGCTGAATTGTGTTGAGGGTTTTGCTTGGATAGGCAAATCGAAACCTATAGTGAAAAGAGAAACTCGAAAAAGGAAACTAAGGCAATGGTGAGTTCGTGACCGTGAGGTTAACCTAGAATATGTGTTTGGTAATAGGTTGAATGGAACCCTAGAATGGTTAGGTTGAATGGTTGTATGTGAAAAGAAGGATGATGTGATCAAAATCGTGTATGTGATATGAGAACTTGCGAGTTCGTTTATGAAAATAGAATCCGAGGATTTGGTGTGTGATTAGAACCTGAGGGTTCGTGTTTGTGAATAGAACTTGAGGGTTCGTGATTGTGAATTAGAACCTGAGGGTTCGTGATTGTTAAGAATGATGAATGGAATGGAAAGGTTACTTTAGCTGATCCAGAAGTAACCCGGATAGTTAAACTAACCGATAAGATAACCCTAGATAGTGATTGTTCTTTGGTTTATTTGATTTGTTATTGAATGCTTGTTCTGGTTATAGCCTAGTGGGACGGAATGACCGAACCACTAAGCAAATTCGTTTGCTTATACAATCTGCGTGATTGTAGGTAATGAGTTGGCCAATGATCGAAAAAGTGGCTAGTAGATGCGAGACCAACGCGGGAGGGAGAAGAGGTGGATTTAGGGATGGAATTTGGGGGTTTTATTTATGTTGTTTAAATTTGAACTTGATGCTAGAACCGATTTTGATTTTGTTAAGTTATCGTTTATGTTTGTACCTTGATTTTAGTTTGAATACGAATGGAACCATATTTATTTATGAACTGATTGGGCTTGTCACATCTCATGAAATCGAA
The DNA here is from genome assembly GCA_900406435.1 of Lepidium aucheri. Lineage (NCBI taxonomy): Eukaryota > Viridiplantae > Streptophyta > Magnoliopsida > Brassicales > Brassicaceae > Lepidium > Lepidium aucheri. Next base: position 6,628 of record OVBA01002982.1, read on the forward strand.
TTTTGACTTAGTGAAATATGGAACTTGAAATGGATAAGTGTAAGCTCCGCCAAAGGCTTTACTAAAAATATATTGGAACATGAGGTTGCGGGTTTAGGGTGTTACAGTTAGACAGTTTGTTAGAGTAGTAAGTGCAAGTTCAAGGTTCTCTATCAACTTAAGGTTAACAAACAAGTAGTGAGAAGAACATATGTCAATAACAAGAGAGTTTGAAGGTTTGTGACAGTCGTACGTGCTACTTAAACGTTCTCTATAACATTAAGATTACTAAACAAGTGGAAAGAAGCATGTGAGTCAATAACAAGAGGGTTAGCCGGTTTGTGAGAGTATAAGTGCTAGTTCAACGTTCTCTATCAACACAAGGTTACTAAACAAGTGGTGAGAAGCACATAAGTCAATAACAAGAGAGTTAGATTTTTTGTGAGAGTAGTAAGTGCTACTTAACCGTTCTCTATCAACTTAAGGTTACTTAACAAGTAGTGAAAAACACCTGAGTCAAAAACAAGACAGTTAGACAGTTTGTGAGACTTTATGTCCTAGTTCAACGTTCTCTATTAACATAAGGTTACTAAAGAGGTGGTGAGAAGCCATGAGTCAATAACAAGAGAGTTAGACGGTTTGTGAGAGTATATGTGCTAGTTCAACGTACTCTATCAATTTAAGGTTAGTAAACAAGTGGTGAGAAGCACATAAGTCAATAACAAGAGAGTAAGACGATTTGTGGGAGTAGTAAGTGCTAGTTCAACATTCTCTAAACAAGTGTTGAGAAGCAAATAAGTCAATAACTAGAGAGTTAGATGGTTTGTGAGAGTAGTAAGTGCTACTTAAACGTTCTCTATCAACTAAAGGTTACAAAACAAGTGGTGAGAAGCATGTGAGTCAAAATCAAGAGAGTTAGACTGTTTGTGAGAGTATAAGTGGTAGTTCAACATTCTCTATCAATTTAAGGTTACTAAATAAGTGGTGAAAAGCACATGAGGCAATTACAAAGGAGTAAGATGGTTTGTGAGAGTATAAGTTCTAGTTGAAAGTTCTCAATCTACTTAAGATTACTAAAAAAGTGGTGGGAAGCACATTTGTCAATAACAAGAGAGTTAGATGGTTTGTGGGAGTAATATGTGCTACTTAAACATTCTCTATCAACTTAAGATTACTTAACAAATGGTGAAGCACATGAGTCAATAACAAGAGAGTTAGACGATTTGTAAGGGTATAAGTGCTAGTTCAATGTCCTCTGTCACATGAAGATTACTAAACAAGTGGTGAGAAGCACATAAGTCAACAACAAGAGAGTTAGACGGTTTTTGAGAATAATAATGGCTAGTTTCACATTCTCTATCAACTTAAGGATAATAATAAAGTGGTGGGAAGCACATAAGTCAATAACAAGATAGTTAGATGGTTTTTGAGAATAGTAAGTGTTACTTAAACGTTCTCTATCAACTTAAGGTTACTAAACAAGTGGTGAGAAGCATGTGAGTCAATCACAAGAGAGTTATTCAGTTTGTGAGAGTATAAGCGCTAGTTCAACGTTCTATTTAAACTTAAGGTTACTAAACAAGTGGTGAGAAGCACATAAGTCTATCACAAGAGAGTTAGACGGTTTTTGAGAGTAATAATGGCTAGTTCAACATTCTTTATCAACTTAAGATTAATAAAGAAGTGGTGAGAAGCACATAAGTCAATAACAAGAGAGTTGGGTGGTTTGTGAGAGTAGTAAGTGCTACTTTAATGTTCTCTATCAACTAAAGGTTATGAAACAAGTGGTGAGATGCATGTGTGTCAAAAACAAGAGAGTTACACGGTTTGTGAGAGTATAAATGTAAGTTCAACATTCTTTATCAACTTAAGGTTACTAAATAAGAGGGGAGAAGCACCTGAGGCAATTACAAAGTAGTAAGATGGTTTGTGAGAGTATAAGTTATAGTTAAACTGATGAGGACATCAAGCCGGCTGAACCAAGCAGGCCAATGACCAGTGCTTGAGCACGCAAGCTTAGGGAGTAACTTGGAGAATTTGTAGCTGACGTCTTGAGCAAGGAAGAGGATGTTCACACACTGGACCGCACCAAGATCGACAAGAGCCATATTGAAGTCTTTTCAAGAAGTGCGGAGAAGGCCAAGAACTCAAGCCAAGACCAAGCCACACTTCTAGGAGAAGATCAATACATTCAAGAAGCTGATCAAGAGAGCCAAGAACCGTCAACACTTGAGCTAGAAGCAACCAACAAGGCTTGGCCTCTTATTCGGTCCAACAAGATATGTTTTATAATTAAATTGAATGTCTTTGCAGGTCCATCAAGCCCATTGGCTCCAAAACCTTAGACTTGAGAGTCTTAGAGTCCATAGGCTTTTTATTTTCGTCTAATAGTAGTGAATGAAGGCTTCAACTTGTGAAGCAAGGCCACAAGAGAACATTTTAGTCATTTTTGCTTCTTGTTTGTTAATGGGCTGCGATCCATGATGTGTTTGTTTTTCTTTTGAGTTGAGTCGGTCTTAGGGCTAGTTGATAGGACCATGTATAAGGTCCATTTGCAGCCGTGTAACCTTTTAGAAGTTAGATCAATAAAAAACGCTCATTTTTCTTACAACCTAGCCGAAGATAGCATAGCCGCTTGTCTGAAGCTTCAAACCCATACGTTGAGATCTTGAGAGGATTCCCCTTGATCGAGAGTGTGTTCGAGTGAATCAATAAGCCCACTTTTCTTCTTGTGGATCGCTGCTCAATCCATCACATTTCCGCATAGTCGCTATCTTATCGAAGGAAGTACACACGGTTCCCTTTGAATAAGAACCCATTCCCATCAACCTTAGAGAAGCACCTTGAGGCTTGCATCATTTTGGTATCAGAGCCAAAGGTCTCCTAGAAGGTTGTATCTAACCTTTTTGTTGTTCTCATATCGTTTTATTCATTGTTTCTTTCATAGTTGTCGCATAGGTTGCTAGATTTGAATTTCCGAGTTGTGTGAGCTATTGTTTGCATAGATATAAGTTGTATCTTATTTGTGACTGCTAGGGTTCTTAGTTTTTAATTGTAGAAGACAAAAAAATATGTTGTTTGATCTCTAAACTCGTAAAGGGTGAAGAGAATTTTGTTATTTCCATACTTGTAGTTTTCCATTTTTGTATTTTCTTCTTTCTCACGTTTTAACCTTTTACCTCTTTACAAAAAAAGAAAAGTAAATACCTTATTTTTCGTGTGTAGAGAACATGGAAAATAATGCACCAAACCTAGCCGAGATACTTGCACAAGTTCATGTGCAACTTCAAGCTCTTAGCACCCGCATGGACTGCTTGGAGCAAGATTAGGAAACACTCGCGTATCGGTACACTCAAGGAATGATGAGACCGATGCATACCGAGATGGAGCTTGAACCAGACCCGGATGATCCTCCACCTAGGAACTGTACTGCATGTGGGAGAGATCTACAACACCGTGGACGCAAGCGAGATGATCTGGTTTGCAACAATGTCAACCCAAAATTCACCGCACCAACGTTTGTCGGTATGGTTGATCCGGAAACATATTTTGATTGGGAGAAGATGATGGAGTACATTTCTGAGTGCTACCATTATGCTGACCACAAGAGAGTGAGCTTTGCTGCTGCTGAACTCACGGACAACGCCTTTTCATGGTGGGATCATGACATGGCCGAGCATAGACGCCATCATTACAACCAAGTCACCACTTGAGAAGAGATGTAGTTCAATTTGCGGAAAAGGTATGTGCCTCCTTATTTCCATAGAGACTTATAGAAAAGATTTTGTAAGTTGGTGCCACAAAATAGGTCCGTGGAAGATTACTTTGAGGAGTTTGAATGCTTGAAGAACCGCCTAGAAACCGGGGAACCGGATGAGAATATAATGGAACAATTCTTAGCTGGTCTACAAGACCAAATAACTAGAAAAGTGAAGAGGCAGCCATATCATGAGCTGCGTGAGTTGCTGCACTTTGCCATTCAAGCTGAACAACACATAAAGAGAAAGACGGCTGCATCCAACCATACCAAGAACACCAACACTTGGACTGCACCCGCCGCTAGGCCACAAGACAAAGGAAAGACCATTGAGCAGGAAACTGGTTACAAGAAAGCTGATCAAGAAGCAGCTAAGAATCAAAGATCTGAGGTTAGTAAAGTTTCAAATACTACTAGAACTCGTGACATTGTGTGTTTCAAGTGTCAAGGTCATGGACATATGGCTAGAGAATATCCAAATCAAAGAACAATGATTTTCACCAATAGAGGAGAGTATGAATCCCAAGATGAAGATGAGATGGAGATAGATGAAGTAGTTGGAGAGGGTTAGGAGAATGTAGCCTACCCGGACGTAGGAAAACTCCTTGTAGCTCGCCGTGTCCTTAGCTCCATAGTTGTGCTGGAAACCGCACGAAGAGAAAATATCATCCACTCAATATGTACTATAAATGGCAAGGTATGTAGCCTTATTATAGATAGTGGTTCATGTACTAACAAGGATAGCAAGTCTTTGGTTGAGAAACTAGTTCTCACCACCACAAAGCACCCAAGGCCGTACCGCTTGAGATGGCTTAACGATAAGGTGGAGATCAAAGTCTCGGAGCAAGTGACCGTTCCTTTTAGCATTGGAACGTACCAAAATCAGGTATTATGTGATGTAGCTCCTATGAAAGCTGGACACCTTCTACTTGGCCAGCCATGACAGTTTGATAAGGAAGCCGTTCAAAATGGCCGCACCAATTTCTACTCGTTCGTGCATGAAAAGCGCAATTATAGTTTGGCACCTTTAACACCCGCCCAAGTGCATGATCTTCAAATGAAGATGAGTCACTCCACCAAGGTAAGTAAACCTTCTCTCTTTGTGACTCCGAGTGTTATTGAAAAGACCATATGTGCCAAGCAAACCGTGCTAGTAATACTCTTCAAAGAGAATGTTTGTCTAAAGATGTCTTGTGCAGATTTTCCACCACGGATCTGTGAGCTCTTAGAGCAATTTAAAGACGTGTTACCAGAAGAGTCACCAGCTGGTCTACCACCGATCCGAGGCAATAACGAACTGTGCGGCTTATCGCATCAACCACAAGAAACGAAAGAGCTAGAGCAATAAGTTCAACACCCTATGGACAAAGGATACATCAGTGAGAGCCTTAGTCCATGTGTTGTTCCGGTCTTGCTCATGCCCAAGAAGGATGGAACATGGCGGATGTGTGAGGACTGCCGTGCGATCAACAACATCACTATCAAGTATTGCCATCCCATTCCATGTTTAGATGACATGCTAGATTAACTTTATTGATGCGGACATCAAGTCATCATCAACTAAGGAGCATGGAGAAAACACCAAAAAGCTGACCAAGACACTTGGAGAGGACCAACCTAAGTGTACCAAAGACATAGGTGCCTTTCTTGGAGTATACCTATCCACCCAAGAATATTTAAGATACAAATCCACATGTTCCAGAAAGTGAACTCTTCAAGGAGTCACTGAGAAGAAGTATCAGTTTAAAAGGAGTTCATAGGAAGAAGATATTGAAGATACAACTTGGAAGATCTTCAATAGACTCGATGGAGACATACAACCACTAGTAAGTTCATTCCACCCAAACGACGACAAACAAGAAAGCATGTTTTGGATTCTTTACTCATCAAAAACAGAGGAAAATTGGATTCATGCCCAAATTCTCTATGGTTTAAAAGTTCATGAAGTACAAAGTCGGGTGAACCGGAACCTTCCCGAATTGGACATGCAGGCGGTCATTAAAGGTTTCTCACCAAAACAGGAAAAATTAAGCTATGAACCGGCTTGTTATGAAATCTTAATTCATCAGAGAATTAGGGAAAATTGGATACACATATCGGCTCTGATGTCCCAGTTATTGAGTTTCTAAACCGGAGGATGCTACATTTGCTTTATTTAGAAGCTCATGGATTCAATCAGCTACAAACAAGACTTTGGCGACCAGGAGAGACATCCAAGCATTCAGGAGACACATATAACCATCTAGACGTGTCAGCTACCACCTTACAATGCACCAGCAGCCACAGGATCAGGCGGATCCTCTTGCTTGTATACTTACCATATTCGGATGCATTCACACTTGGTGCTATTAATCACCAACGGCTCTATCACCAAGACTTCTGCACTTTGAACAAATTGATTGATGACCAGAATGTTTCAGAGAAGGTCAAATATCCCCTCAACCCGACCAGATACAAAGGAGGCCGCACATCCCTAATTTTGCCCGATTTGCTCATTATTGTCCAACGGCTAGTTATTTTAAGTATTTGATTTCTTTCTTGTTTTAGGCCTTAGAGCCGTTGTCTTTGAGCCTATAAGAGATCATTTTCATTTCATTGTAAACCAACCTTTGATCCTTGATTTAATAAAGTTAATCATTTCACTTCAAAGACCGAGTTCTTTGTGTTAGTTCATTAGGGTCATAGGTGGATTTCTTTGTTCTCTTTCGTTCATACTTTTAAATCTTAAGTGTGAGAGATACTTCTAGTCTATTGGTCTGCATATTAAGATTGTTTGAGTGTATCATTCATGAAGCCACCATCATCTCCAAGATAGATCTCAAGAGTGGCTATCATCAAGTTCGCATTAAGGAAGGTGATGAGTGGAAGATGATATGATAATGGAGCAGCAACATGAACCGGCACAACAGGATGACTTGGAGCTTCAACCGGAGGAAGCACAACAAGCATTGGGGCTGCCAGATGGACCTATTACTCAAGCCAACGCTAAGATAGTTGAGAAGGCTATTAGCACAATGCTAGTTCAAGCCAAGAGCAACCTTAGTCTTATGGCTCATCCGACCACATTGATTGTGATTCAAGGGGACTAAGGGTTGTCAATGGGAGGTATGTGTTTTCGCACTCTTTTCCTTGTTGCTAGTTTTGTCCCATTGGGTTTTCTAGCTTAAGGTTTTTAACGAGGCATGTTAATACATACTTTACACTACAACCCCATTGACAACATGCTTATAACATGTTTTAGAAAATGCATTATAAAATGCATTATAAAATGCTTTATAAAAGCTAATAAAAACCAGGTGAAGAGAAGAGTTACTATGTTCAAGTCTCGAGAATGATTTGTCTTGTTTTTATTGTGTCTTTGAATTAGTCAAAGGCCTTTAATAGCACCGCCCATCCTTTAATGGCAACGCCCATTTTCGTGGCTATATAAACTGTAGCATCTCAAGTTCTAATCTCCACCAAACTTTTTTTGTTTCTAATAAACTTTCACGGGTTTGATCATTGAGGTTCTCCTCTAGCTTGCTAGTTCTTTGGTGTGTAATATCCATATTATTGGTGAGGTTTTGAAGACTAAGAGATCTCTATCTCTCTTGGTAGTTCTCTTCGATCCATTCTCTACTCATCACCATACATTTCCAACCATTCAACTTCTGTTTCATTCCGTTTCCACCAAGATGTTTCCATCGATCATTTGTGGTATCTTTGAGTCAAGCCACGCCTTTACTTGATCAACGACATCACCAGCCACCGGAACATCTATATAATTCTTGAGTCGCACCTTTCAAGTTCTATCCAACAAGTGTGAACATGGTTTCATCCATTACGGCTTGAGTGCGTTCCATTATGTTAATAACCATCCTTAGGATCGTATCAACTAGCATCAGAGCCACCTTAAGCAAAGGTTGTGTCTAAACCTCCCTGATTTTTCTGATCAATTATTTTGTCTCTTCGAATTCTGATTGATTGGTCAAGGATATTTAATTTGCGCATTATTTTTTTGGTCAATAGTCTTTAGGGATTTAAATTAATTGAACTTAGGGAAGTGCAGCTTGTATAAATTCGGTTTGAACCTTATTTTTCCCGAATAGACTACTGGGATTCGCTTCTTGTTGTTTCGTAGAAAATGGCGGAAAATGAGACCGATGACATCGTACCAAAAACAAGTTATTGATCGAGGCTGTCACGACCAACTTGAAGACCGTCATGCATCAGATGTTTGATGACTTTAGAAGAGAGCGATGTACTATTCCGTACCAAAGACGTGAAAAGGAAGAGACTAGTCAAAAAGACATCACGAAAAAAGCTTTACCTGATTAAGATCAAGATGAGTCGGAGAATGAGGTTGTTTCTACGAATTACTATGGAAGTGAACGATCTCATTGTAGCAACCATAGTAGGAGGAGAGCTAGAACTGATGGAAATCAATAAAGCACTGCTCCTAATTGACTTAAACTCAAGATTCCCGCTTTTCATTGTATGAGTGATCCGAATGCATATATTGAGTAGGAGAAGAAGATCGAACTTGTGTTCGATTGTCAGTATTATTCAGAGGAGAGAAAGGTCCGTTATGCAGCCAAAGAGTTCTATGATTATGCTCTTAGTTGGTGGGATCAACTTGGGACAACACGAAAGAAGAACAAAGAGCTTCCAATCCGTAGTTGGAAGAAGATGCAGCAACTACTTCGGAAGAGGTTTGTTCCTAGACACTATCATAGAGAGCTACACACAGGGTTGAGGAATATGAATCAAGGATCTAAAATCCTAGAAGAATATTACCAAGAACTGGAGACATTGATGTTGCGAGCTGATGTTAAAGAAAATAGTGAGGCAACAATGTCAAGGTTTTTGGGTGGGCTTAATCGTGAGCTTATAGACTTTTTAGGGATCAGTGACTATGAGGATATTGAGGAGCTTCTACATAAGGCTGTGATGTTTGAAAAAAACTTAAGAGGAAAGGTAGTCGCTCAAGTTACAACTCCAACCGGATGAGCTATGATAAGGATTCAAGAACCAGTTTCCAAAAGGAGTTCAAGTCAAACGCCAAGGTGGAGAACAAACCAGCCACATCTAAGGAGCTACACCAGGGTCAAATCAAAGAGGATAAAGCGCAAACAAAATCTACTTCAAGGGCTAGAGATATCAAATGCTTTAAGTGTCACGGTTTGGGGCACTATGCAAATGAATGCCCAAACCATCAAGTCATCTTGTTGAGAGCTGATGGAGAGTAAGAATCTGATGATGAGGAGTCTGATGTGGTGACGGAAGATGATGGCGAGCTGCTACTAAAGGGTCCATTACTTGTGACAACACGAGCTCTTAGTTTTATTACTAAGGATTCAGAACAAGAGCAAAGGGAGAACTTGTTTCATACAAGATGCATGGTCAAAGAGAAGATTTGTAGTGTGATTAATTATGGTAGGAGTTGAACTAATGTTGCTAGTAATACCCTTTAGTAGCTAGCACACCCAGGATCATATAAACTACAATGATGGAATGATGAAGGACAAATGCCGGTTAAGAAGCAGGTCTGTGTACCCATTTGCATTGGAAAGTATAAGGATGAGGTCCTTTGTGATGTGTTACCTATGGAAGCTTCTCACATTCTTCTTGGACGCGCTTGGCAATCTGATCGCCATACGGTTCATGATGGGTTTACAAATAGACTTAGTTTTGAGTTCAATGGCAAGAAGACAACTCTCATTCCATTGACTCCAAATGAGGTGTATTTGGATCAGATTTTGATGAGGCAAAAGGATACCGCCGCCTTTACTACTCCACCTCTAAAGGAACAATCCAAAGGGAGTACTAAATCTAATGCATTGATTATGATTAAGGAGAGCTTTCTAGCTTTGGATAATTTAAGGCCGGAACTTTCAAACATCATTCTTAAACTTTTGTACGACTATGCAGATGTATTCCCCGAAGAAAGTCGTCACGGTCTTGCACACATTAGAGGCAGTGAGGATCAAATTGACTTCATACCTGGAGCTACTTTGCCTAACAAACCTACTTATAGAACCAATCCAATGGAGACCAAGGAGCTTGAGAAACAAGTGAGCGAGCTTTTGGAGAAAGGACTCATTAGAGAAAGCATGAGTCCATGTGTTGTACCGGTTCTCCTTGTGCCCAAAAAGGAATACAAATGGCGGATGTGTGTGGACTGTCGTGCCATTAATAATATTACAGTTAAGTATCGCCACCCTATCCTTAGGTTAGATGATATATTGGATGCATTGCATGGTTCTAAAATCTTGTCTAAGGTTGATTTGAAAAGTGTATATCATCAAATTAGGATGAGGGAGGGTGATTAGTGGAAAACTGCATTTAAAACGAAATAAGGGCTATATGAATGGTTCATTATGCCATTTGGGTTAACAAATGCACCCAGTACTTTCATGCGGTTAATGAATCATGTCTTGAGATTGTTTATAGGTGTCTTTGTGGTAGTATACTTCGATGACATTCGAGTCTTTAGCAAGAGTCTAGAAGAGCATGCAGAGCATATTAGATTGGTTCTGGAAACGCTTAGAAAGGAGAAGCTCTATGCTAATTTTGAGAAGTGTACTTTTGGAACGGATAACCTTGTCTTTTTACGTTTCGTTGTAAGTGCAGATGGAGTTAGAGTGGATGAGGAAAAGGTCAAAGCAATCAAAGAGTGGCCAAGTCCAAAATCAGCTAGTGAAGTCTATAGCTTCCATGGATTGGCTGGATTTTATAGACACTTTGTGCGTGACTTTAGCACTTTGGCTGCACCACTCACGGAAGTAATCAAGAAGGTCGTTGGGTTTAAATGGGAGTCACCACAAGAGGAAGCTTTTCCAGCTTTAAAGGAGAAACTTTCTAACGCTCCTATTTTATCTTTACCCAAATTTACTAAGACTTTTAGATTGAGTGTGATGTTCAGGTGTGGGAATTTGAGCTGTTCTTATGTAGGACAAGAGGCCAATCACCTTCTTTAGTGAGAATCTTGGAGGAGCTACGCTTAACTATCCTACTTACGACAAGGAGCTCTATGCACCTGTGTGATCCCTCCAAACTTGGCAGCACAATTTGTGGCCTAAAGATTTCGTCATTCACACCGATCATGAGTCACTAAAGCATCTAGAACGTCAGAAAAAACTTAACAAACGGCATGCCAAGTGGATTGAATTTATAGAGACATTTCCGTATGTCATCAAGTACAAGAAAGGTAAGGATAGTGTGGTTGCCGACGCATTATCAAGGAGGTATACTCTACCCTCTACTCTTGAAGTTAAGTTGCTTGGATTTGAACATATCAAGTCTCTTTATGCTAATGATTCTGATTTTAAGGAGGCTTATGCATCGAGTTAGAAGTTTGCTTTTGGCAAATACTTTACATATGACGGTTTTCTATTTTATGGAAATTGCTTGTGTGTTCCTAACTCTTCTTTGAGAGAATTGTTTGTCAAGGAAGCTCATGCAGGAGGATTAATGGGACATTTTGGAGTGGCTAAGACGTTGCATATTATGCAAGAGCACTTTTATTGGCCACACATGAAACGCGACATCATGAGGTATTGTGTTAGGTGCCCAACTTGTAAAATGGCTAAGGCTAAGGCACAACCTCACGGTTTGTATACTCCACTCCCTATTCTTTTGCATCAGTGGCATGACAAATCTATGGATTTTGTTGTTGGTTTGCTGATAAAAGGCTTTTTGCGCTTTCTTTGTATCAAATCATTTAGTGAGGTAAGTTAAGGGAATGTCAAACCAATACTCGGAATAGCTCACTAGAAATCTATCTATAACCACGTCCTAGTTCAAGCTAATCTAAACATTATGTCACAATGATAAATCTTAATTAAACTAAGCTAACAAACTAGCGTACATGACAAAATAGGCTAAAGAAAAAATTAAAAGAAAAACATTGAACAGTAAAACAGAGAAATAACTATAAAACAAAGTGCTATTCGAATTAGAGTTCAAGCAATTGAGAAAGGAGGATCTAAAGAATTGGGAGGTTGATCACCGATGAACTAGGCGATCCCCCTTGCCGGATTTCTTTTGAGCGAACTCTAAACTAGGAAATCGATTAGATCAACCCGCTCTCGCGGAGAGGATCTCGATCTGTACCGGCTGATCCATTCAGCTCTCGCCGCAATCTCACCAAACTGGATGCATAAAGCTCAGCCCAAGTTGTCTAATGACCGATCCTCATACTAGATCTCTCTTCTGTAGATCAAGCCATCTCTAATAAGGATTGAGGCTTTCATTTCTGTTAGCGCTAGCTTTCGGTCATGACCCGATTCAGATCTCAGCTGATCGGGAAGAGATAAGCCTTAAGCTCGGCTTTACGAGAAGAGATCAGCGTTATTAATTGGCTAGCCAGGCGAGGGAACCATCGATTTCACCTCCGATCTCCCCATCCTCGAGATCCAAATGGATCTACTCACTGCTGATTTTGAAAGGGATGAGGAATAGGGTAGATTCCGATGACATAATAAAAGAAGAAAAGCTAAAACGCAAGAATAAAGAAGTAAAACAAGCAATCATTCACTAAATCATTCCATTATTAACCGTTAAAGAGTAAACAAACCTTAAAGTAAGCTTAAAATGAAAATGGCATAAAAGATAGAGTTTTTTTGGCTAAAACATTAGATGATGACATAAGAGTCATTAGAGGGGTATTTATAGGGTCACTCTCATAACCCTAATGGTCAAACCGACCTATGTTGGTCAACCAGGCGTTCTATGAAGATTCCCTTAGATTTCTTGCGTGAGCTTGAGCTACGATGAACGCTTCATTTCTTTGTCCTCGCAGTTTTTGTCTGAGTTGTTGCTCCGAGTATGATCCTGGATGTGGAAAGGGATAAGTATTTCTTCTTGATGTGTGTGATTTTTGATGGTTTAAGAGTCTTGTTTCAGGTCACTTTGCATTCATCTAGCTAGACTTTCCTTGCATTTATGTCTGTTTAGGCTTGTTTTGCATTCTTTGCATTTGCATCTGGAGTTTTGGAGTTCATCTAGGTAAAAAGAGCGGAAAAGTTGCAAAACTGGAGCTAAGGAGAATTGGATTACCTACTAGAACGTCTAAGTCAAGAATGATCGTGCACCCTCGATTGCCACCTCGAAGCTTGTACGCGAGGAGTACCAAGAACACTTGACAAAAGCCACCTCGGGGACTTACCTCAATCTATCTGCCAAGAGGAAAGATTGGTGTGGAACAAAGACTCATCCCTCTTCACGACAAAGGTCACACTCGAAGCCAGAACTCAGACAAGAACGACAAGGACAAAGATATGAAGCGTTCCTTGGTTCCTAAGCTCACGCAAGGTCTCCGAGGGAAGCTTTCCTGACCGCCTAATTGACAAACTTAAGTGATTTGACCATTAGGTTTATGAGAATGACCCTATAAATACCCCTCTAATGACCCTCTTATCATTTTATCTGATGTTTTAGCCGAAAGAATACTCTCTCTTTTATTGTTGTTTTCCTTTAAGCTCATTTTTGAGGTTGGCCCTCTTTAATGGTTATCAATGGAATGATTTAGTATATTGCTTGTTATCTTCATCTTTTCTTCTTGCAATTTTAGCTTCTTTACCTTAATCATGCAATCGGAATATACCCCATTCCTCATCCCTCTCAAAATNTGAATCTGTTGATTCCCTCGCCTAGCTTACTAATCATAACGCTGATCTCTTCTAGTAAGGCCAAGTTTAATGATGATCTCTTTCTGTTCAGTTGAGATATGATTTGGGTCATGATTGAAGGCTAGCGCTGACAGAAATGAAGGCCCCGATCCTTACAAGAGATGGCTTGATCCGCCGAAGAGAGATCTAGCATGTGGATCGGTCATTAAACAATTTGGGCCGAGTTTTATGCGTCCGGTTTGGCGTGATCACGGCGAGAGTCATAATGGATTATCCGATCCGGATAGAGATCCCCTGTGCGAGAGCGGGCCGATCGAACCTATCTCCCGGTCTAGAGATTGCTCAAAGAATACAGCGAGTGGGATCGGCGCGTTTACTTCCGATCAGCCTCCCAAACCTCTTGATCCTTCTTTCTAGAATTGCTTAAACCCTTTTTTTATTTTGCACTCTGTTTTTGCATCATTTCTCTGTTTTGCTATTTTGAATTATGTTTTATTTTTGTCTTTAGCTTATTTTGTCCTTTGTGCTAGTTTGCTAGTTTAGTATGTTTTACAGTCTATCATTGTTACAAAATGTTAGATTGACTTGAACTAGGATTTGGTATTAGATAGATTGCTTGCAAGTATTTCCGAGTATTGGTTCGAGAAACCCACTCTACTCACCACCTTACTCTATGATTTGATAAAAGAACCGCAAAAAAAAAACTTTTATCAAATTGGCACCATTGCCAAATCGGATATTTGCTTGTCCAATTTATAGTTTACTAGTCTTAGGATCAAGTTGCGTGTTTACTGCTTAGATAACTTGTCTTTGCTTCATAAAGCTTGTATCTATAAGGACCAAGCTTAAAACCTATTGACAAGTTGTTTTTTTTGTCCTTGTAGGCCTCTGAGGTACTCCTCGATGGCCGAACGCGAGGGCAGCACATAAACAACTTTAACTCGATGTCTATACTCGATGTCAAGCCCCAAGTTCAGGAAACATTACAATCCTTGTTTCCTTTCCTCGCCATGGCCACCTCATCAACAGGCGAGTATACTGATCAGGACCACTCTTACATTCCTGACGAAAACACACCACGGATGTTAGGCGCAGCAGACGAACCAACAGCATATTATCCTTGGTACGGAATCAATCCACCACACGTACCTAACTAGACTTTTGAGATCAAAGGTAGTCTCATGGCCATGGTTAAACGCATGAAATTCCATGGATTACAATGCAAAGATCCACTTGAGCACCTCGACGAGTTTGAAAGGCTGTGCGGAACTACTCAAATAGACAGAATAAGCACATATGCACTCAAATTACACCTGGTTCTGTTTTCCCTCACTGAGAAGGCCCAAAAATAGGAAAAACATCCACCTCCCGGCCAGATCACATCTTGGGCCGAGTGCAAGAAGGCATTCTTCAAAAAGTTCTACTCACCTTCGCGCACCGCAAAACTACGCACATCAATCTTTCATTTCACTCAGAAACATTCAGAAAGTTTCGCCCAACCATAGGAAAGGTTAAAAGATTATGTTGCCCAATGTTCGCATCACGGCTACACAATTGAGTCCTTAAGCAGCACTTTCTACCAAGGAATTAGGTTGAGGTATCGAACGCTACTAGACACTGCGAGCAACGATTATTTTATGCACAAGGATATCACTGCCGGATGGGAGCCATTGCTAACCTTGCTCAAGATCAAGAATAGTATAACAAGGGTGATGCAACCAGTAGAGTGTATTCTACCGACTCAACCGCACCGAGCAAATCTGAAATCCGTATAATGAATGCCAAAATGGACCGTTTGCTATGGGACTGTTCGAGTGTCTACCTTGTGCGACCAATGAGGCATCGTATTCTCTTCATGAGTTACACTCGGAACATAGGATGGGTCCTACTACTGCTATAGCTGCTAATACTGAGGACAGTATGTTTGAGAAAGGGGGGGATGGTTCATGAACACAGACTTCCGATGAGCTTAAATAACCTACGATCCTGGATAGTTTGCCTCGCGACACTGATGAACGAGGGCAGAATGTTCCAGCAAAAACACTGCCAGACAACATTCCCTCAACTCACCTCGCCTTCACCATAGCCAAGGCAACACAGCGAGTTGAACACTTGGTAGAAGATTCACATAAAAGCAACCCATCTCCACCCATTTGTCCTCATCTACCTTTTCCTAAGAGCTATAAAAAGCGCAGTTATGAGAAATATAAGACTCAACTCTTCAAACAAATTAAAGACATCGAATTTCCAATCCCATTGGTCGATGCCTTTATGTTGATGTTGTCTTACCATAAGTTCCTCAAATACTTGCTGAAAGAGAATACCAAGGAGATCGAAGTAGAAGTGCTACTAACTCATGACATTAGTGCACTCATCTTAAGAAAAGAATCACCGAGAAAGCTAGCTGACCCCGGTACCTTTACCATCCCTTGCTCTCTTGGAATGCTATCCTTTAGCGATTGCTTGTGTGATCCAGGAGCTTACATAAGTCTTGTGCACCTCTCGGTTGCAAAGACATTAGGATTCAGAACATTCAAAGCATGCAAGATCTCATTGATACTCGCCGATCGGTCTTGGAGGATACCACATGGAATGCTTGAAGATTTTCCAGTTAATGTGGGAGGAGTGCAAATCACGACGGACTTTGTTGTCCTCAAAATGGATCAAGAACCAAAAGACCCTTTACTTTTTGGTAGACCTTTCTTAGCCACAGCCGGAGCCTTGATTGATGTGAGGAATGGAACTATAGAGCCTAATTTGGGCAAAAACATCAAAATGAAGTTCCACATCGAAAACATATTGAGGAAACCTACCATTGAGAGCCAAGCATTTTGGATCAAAGAGACGGAAGATCTTAAAAATGAGTTGCTTGAGGAATTGCTCACAAAGGACCAATTGCAAATTGCACTAACCATACCGATTGGAGATGAATATTTTCGAGTGTGATTGAGGAGCTGGTGGAGTCATATATTACAGATAAACAAGCAGGAAAACAAATCTCAAGCCCCTTGCAAACAAGAATTGACGGATCAGCTGAGCACTCGGTCATGCACCTCGCAGTAGATAACACCGGGGGAACCTTTAAGGATGCCCAGGAGGATTGGTCCGAGCTTAAGGCACCGAAAGTTGAATTGAAAACGCTTCCAGCTGGGCTAAGGTACGCTTACTTAGGCCCTAATTCTACATATCCTGTAATTGTTAATGATGCCTTGAATGATGAAGAGCTTGAAATGTTGCTATCCGAACTTAAACGTTTTAGGAGAGCTATAGATTATTCTTTTGAAGACATTAAAGGAATCTCACCTAGCTTTTGTGTGCATAGAATTCACCTAGAAAATGAGTCTCACTCTAGCATAGAGCCCCAAAGGAGATTGAACCCGAACCTTAAAGAAGTGGTAAAAAAGGAAATCCTTAAACTGCTTGATGCCGATGTAATCTATCCCATCTCCGATAGCAAATGGGTATCCCCAGTTCATTGTGCCCCCAAAAGGGAGGTATCACTATGGTTAAGAATGACAAAAACGAAATTATACCAACTAGAACCATTACGGGGCACAGGATGTGTACATACTATAGGAGACTCAACTCATCCACTAGGAAAGACCACTTCCCATTGCCTTTCATTGATCAAATGGTGGAACGTCTAGCAAACCACAAGTAGTATTGCTTTCTAGATGGGTATAGTGGATTCTTCCAAATCCCTATAGACCCAAATGAACAAGAGAAAACAACCTTTACTTGTCCTTATGGTACCTTTGCTTATAAACGAATGCCATTTGGTCTTTATAATGCTCCCGCAATTTTCCAATATTGAATGATGTCTATATTTTCGGATTTAATTAAAGAGATGGTGGAAGTCTTTGACTTCTCCATCTATGGCTCCTCTTTCTCCTCTTGTTTGTCAAATCTATGCACGGTATTAAGCAGGTGCGTGGAGACCAACTTGGTGCTTAATTGGGAGAAGTGTCACGTCATGGTCAAGGAAGGGATTGTTTTGGGGCACAAGATCTATGAGAAAGGGATTGAGGTTGATCAGGAAAAGATAGATGTATTGGTTTAGTTACAATCCCCAAAGACGGTAAAACATATTCGAAGCTTCTTGGTTCATGCCGGGTTTTATAGAAGGTTCATCAAGGACTTTTCAAAGATAACTCGGCCACTCACTTGCCTATTATGCAAAGATGCAAAGTTTTTATTTGATGATGAGTGCATGGAAGCCTTTAAAACTATCAAGTCAACACTCATCTCAGCACCCATTATCGAAGCAACCGATTGAACTCAACCATTTGAAATCATGTGTGACGCTAGTGACTATGCGCTGGGAGCGGTCCTTTGACAAATGAAAGACAAGAAGTTCAATGTCATTTACTACACGAGTAAGACACTTGATGATGCCCAAATCAAGTATGCAACAACAGAAAAGGAACTGCTAGTTGTTGTCTTTGCATTTGAGAAATTCAGGTCTTACCTAGTTGGTTCCAAGGTCATCGTCCATACCGACCAAGGCTTCTTAGATGGATACCTCTTCTCCAAGAGTTCAACATGGAGATCGTGGATAAACTGGGTATAGAGAACAGTGTAGCTGACCACTTATCAAGAATGACGACAGAAGACTCAGTCCCAATAAATGACTCCATGCCTGAAGAATAGCTTATGACGGTCAAAACCACCATACAGGAATGCAAGGTTCAAGCCTCACAGGTCCACCTCGCGATAGTCAACTCCGAGGAGCGACATATTGATCGGAATAATGAGCCTCCACAGAGAAAGCAGTTTGTTGGATCACTGCTCGCTTGGTATGCTGACTTGGTGAATTATCTGGTGGTAGGAGGGATACCTACGAGTTTGGAAGGGTATCAAAAGGAGAAATTCTTTAGAGATATAAATCACTATTTTTGGGATGAGTCGTGTCTATACAAAAGAGGAATGGATGGTGTGTTTAGATGATCTGTGGCTGAAGAAGAAGTCCAAGGACTGTTGGAACACTGCCATGGGTCTACATATGAAGGACATTTCGCATCTTTGAAAATAGTTCAGAAAATTTTGCAAGCCGGTTTTTGGTGGCCTACCATGTTTAAGGATGTTCAAGCCTTCATATCAAAGTGTGATCCTTGTCAACGAAAGGGGAACATAGAAAAACGTAATGAGATGCCTTAAAGACCAATCTTGCACATTGAAGTGTTTTACTGATGGGGAATAAATTTCATGGGGCCCTTCAATCCGCCATCACAAGGAAACACTTACATTTTGGTAGCCGTAGACTATGTCTCCAAATAGGTAGAAGAGGTGGCAAGTCCAACGAATGATGCAAAAGGGGTAATAAAGTTGTTTAAGACTATCATTTTCCCTAGATTTGGATTCCCATGAGGTGTGATTAGTGATAGGGGATCGCATTTCATCAACGAGACATTCAAGAGTTTAATTAGGAAGTATGGGGTATAGCACAAGGTAGCCACACCCTATCATCCTCAGACCAGCGGGCAAGTGGAACTCTCCAGTAGTCAAATCAAATCCATACTTTGAAGGGTAGTTTGAGTTTCCAAGAAAGATTGGGCATCTAGGCTTCATGATAAGCTTTGGGCATATCGAACCGCCTACAAGACGCCAATCGAGAGGACACCGTGTCAATTGTTATATGGTAAATCATGTCACCTTCCTGTCGAGATTTAGTACAAGGCGGTATGGGCTACAAGATTACTTAACTTCGAGCTAATGACAGCCCAAGAAAAGAGGTTAATCGACTTGCACGGGTTGGAAGAGATAAGGATCGGTGCTTATGAGACCTCCAAGATCTACAAGGAAAGAACGAAAGCTCTCCACAACAAGAAAATAGCACAAAAAGTAATCTCAGCTGGAGATCGTGTGTTATTGTTCAACTCAAGAATTAAGTTGTTCCCCGGAAAGCTAAAGTCAAGGTGGACCGGTCCGTTTGAGGTTAAGGAGATTTTACCACTAGGAGTAACATCTTGATAACAAGATTTTTGGTCTATGGAATCAAATCTTTTAAGCATGGTGGTGAGTAGGTGGATGTCGAACAAATACTCAGTGATTACTTGAAAGCAACTTATCTAATACCAGATTCTAGTTCAGACAACCTATCAATCTGTCACAAAGATAGGCTATATTTCTACTAAACTCTCAAACTAGCACAAAGGACAAAATACACTTCGAGACAAAATAAAAATAGAACAAAGCATTCAAAAACAGAGAAACAATCACAAAACAGAGCAAGATAATGACAATAGATAAATCTAGAATAATAAACATAAATCTAGAGGATATGAGGTGATTGATCAGCGGTAAACTCGCCGATCCAACCTCACCAAGCTATATATGGCGATCTCTGGACCGGGACAAGCTAGATCCACCCATTCTCATGGTGAAGACCCCTTTCCGATCCAGCTGATCCATTACGATGCTAGCCACTATCATGCCGGATCAAAAGCCTAAAGTTCAGCCCAATACATCTAATGACCGATCCACATGCTAGATCTCTCTTCGGTGGATCAAACCATCTCTCATATGACACTTGGTCTCCGATTCCCTTAGCGCTAGCTTAAGGTTTCGGCCCAAATCAGATCTCTCTTGATCAGAGAGAGATCGGCCTTAAGCTAGGTTATATGAGAAGAGATCGGATCAAATCAATCTTCGCTAGGTGAGTGGATCGGAGATTTCACCTCCGATCTCCCTATCCTCGAGATCCACAAGGATCTACTCAGTTCTCATGATTTGAGAGTGGAGGATCAAAGGAGATTTCATCCTCATAAACATAAACAACAATAAGAAAATAAACAGCAGAAAGTAAAGATAAAGATCAAAAAAACTTAATGCATTAAACTTCAATCGGATTCAACAAAGTACCTTAAACAATCTTAAAGAAAACAACAACAAAAATAGAGAGAGTTTTTTTGCTAAAACATCAGATGATTCTATAAAATGATGATTAAAGGGTATTTATAGGGTCATTTGCATAACCCTAATGGTCAAACTAACCTAAGTCGGTCAACTAGAAATCTTCTCCTCGCTGTCACTTGGCGAGCTTGGACACCGAGGAGTGGTCTTTACTCTGTTCTCGCAGGCTGAGGCCGAGTGGAATGTTCCGAGAGTGATAAGTTGGTTCGCCCTCGTGGGAGATAGGTTGAGGCTGGCGACTGAGGTTTCCTTTCGTTAGCGATCCGAGCAATCCTTACCCTACGAACCGCGAGGCTGCGATCCGAGTCTGAGCAACTCCTTTTCCTTAGCAGCTGAGTCCGATAACTTTAGCTCCAATTTAAGCTCCTTTTTGCTCCTTTTCCTAGAAAAACTCCAAATGCAAATGCAAAAAGTGCAAAACTAACCTAAATGGAGCAGAATGCATGGAAAACCTAGCTAATTGGATGCAAAACAACCTAAAATAGAGCTCTAAAACCATTAAAAATCACACTCATCAGCTCCCCCAAACTTAGATCTTGCTTGGCCTCAAGCAAGTGCAATAACCTAAGGCGGAAAAACTAAACACACAAATGGGGTAAACTTGTCTAACAAACGGCGTGGCTAGGCTAACCCGTAATCCACATGTGGACTCTATCACTTTGGAAACCATTAAGTAATCATCCTTGAACATAGCATACAAAATATGGATTCCTATCACCTAATCTAGTCTCTAAAGGTACAAGCCTAATTCCTTATTTCTTTTTTCGTGCGGTCCTCAAAAGAGACTAGAGATTAAGATTACATGTTTCGATTTCCCTAAGCTTAGCATGATCTTTTTTCAACTGTAAATGGTTCCCTCTCAGTAAAATTTTTCTGCCCGTTTATTCATTCTCTTTTTTTTTTCTTGTCTTTTTTTTCTTTTTTTTTCTTTATGTCCCCTTTTGGCTTTTCCGAAGTTGGCTTACACAAACATGAGAAGCTACGGGTTTACGCATCTTCCCAAGTTGCTCCACCAACCCGCATATTATGCATCCTCCAAGCCGCTTCACCTTTACCACTTACTCGGTTTATATCTTTTTCGGGCAGCTTAATTTTCACATATTTTGAGAGGGTTTTACCAATCACACACTTTTCAGATAAAGCTAAACAAAGAGAAGGAAGGTATTTATGCATCTCTAGGCTCTAGATCGGAAGTTAAAATTCAGTTTTTAAAAGGAATCAAACTACACCTATTCAAAACTCAACCCAAGCAAAGTTCACCAAGGCGATGATCCGCCCAAAAACTTTCCAAAATGGCTATCTACCAATCAAGAGCATTCGCAATGGTTACTTAGCTTAGCCTATCAAGATTTGCCCATCATCAGGATTATTCCCATGGAACAAGTTCGGATGCATGAGTCCTAGATGAATGCAAAGTAAGACAATTCTAAGTTAATGCAACTACATGAACACTCTATTTTTTCAGTTTCGTTTTCAAAAAATTTCAGATTTTTATGGTTTTTCTATGCCTTACGTGCCATGAAATGAAGTAATCAAATGCACAAAGAAAAATCTAACCGGATTTTTACAACCTAAGTGGGATGCATGCAAAAATGGAAAATAAGAATACAATCAAATTCGTGAGAGCACTCTAGACCCCTCACCCAAACTTAGATCACACAGTCCCTTGTGTGAATAAAAGTCCGAGAGAGTTGTCTAGACAAACACAAAGAAAGCTACTTACTAAAAATGAAAATGTAATTACAAAGGATGGAGTTTGGTACCTAGAAGTCGAACAAATGAGCGGTTGAGGCATTCATATCCTCGAGAGTGTAGTTCTGAGGGTCTGGATACCCCCTTGGAGCTATTACTTCCATTGGTGCAATGTGCTGCTACCAATCCGAGTACTCCTCGCGGTCATGGTCGGCGAGTGATGCATGCGAGGGGCTTTATGCTTCTGCCCCTTTTTACCAGATCTCTTATACACTTGCGTTTTGTCCAATGATTGGCGTCGTGGTTGCTCGTGGCGCAGGCTCGGATCTGCTACAGTAGAGTGCCTCCTTGCTGGTGGTGGCGAGTTGTGTGTGCAAGGTTGAGGCTCTGTCCTTCTGAGCACAGATTCCAATCCATCAATCTTTGCCTACATCCGCTTGCGCTCGTCCAACCAATCCTCCTTCTCCTTTATCATACCCTTCACCTTCCTGACCAGCCACTTCCCCAGTTTCTGGAGCTTCCCAATCCTCTTGTGAGGTTCCTTGCTGGTTGTCCCTTGGTTCTTCTCAGTGAATTCTTCGAAGAAATAGGATTCTGGGTCGACCTCTTCCTCGTCTATTTCCTTGGCTTGTTGCAGAACTTGTCCTCGCTGGTGCTCTCTGAGTAGTGCTGCGAGGGGAGGTGTGAAACTGACATTCTCCATTGTGTCAAGTCGGGTGAACTCCGGGCAGGGGAGGAGTATTCTGGCATCCTTTTTCTCCGGGTGGCTGAACTTGTAGATGGCTTGCCCTTGCACCTTGTTTTTGGCTAGGAGACCCGTGATAACAAGATTTTTGGTCTATGGAATCAAATCATCGAAGGGTAGTGGAAAGTATATGGATTAGTCGAACCAATACTCAGTGAATACTTGTAAGCAACTTCTCTAATACCAGATTCTAGTTCAGACAACCTACCAATCTGTCACAAAGATAGGCTATAATTCTAGTGAACTCTCAAACTAGCACAAAGGACAAAGTACACTACGTGACAAAATAAAAACAGAACAAACATTCAAAAACAGAGAAACGATCACAAAACAGAGTAAGATAATGACAATAGATAAATCTAGGGTAATAAACATGAATCTAGAGGATAGGAAGTGATTGATCGGTGGTAAACTCGCCGATCCAACCTCGCCAAGCTATTTACAACGATCTCTAGACCGGGACAAGCTAGATCCACCCATTCTCATGGTGAAGACCCCTTTCCAATCAGGCCGATCCATTACGAGTCTAGCTGCGATCATATGGGATCAAAAGCTTAAAGTCCAGCCCAATACATCTAATGATCGATCCACATGCTAGATCTCTCTTCGGTGGATCAAACCATCTCTCATATGACACTTGGTCTCCGATTCCCTTAGTGCTAGCTTTGGGTTTCGGCCCAAATCAGATCTCTCTTGATCAAGGAGAGATCGGCCTTAAGCTTGTTCATATGAGAACAGATCGGATCAAATCCACGTTTGCTAGGCGAGTGGATCAGAGATTTCATCTACGATCTCCCTATCCTCGTGATCCACAAAGATCTACTCACTTCTCATGATTTGAGAGTGGAGGATCAAAGGAGATTTCATCCTCATAAACATAAACAACAATAAGAAAATAAACAGCAAGAAAGTAAAGATGAAGATCAAATAAACTTAATGCATTAAACTTCAATCGGATTCAACAAAGTACCTTAAACAATCTTAAAGAAAACAGCAACAAAAATAGAGAGAGTTTGTTTGCTAAAACATCAGATGATTCTATAAAATGTTGAGTAAAGGGTATTTATAGGGTCATTTGCATAACCCTAATGGTCAAACCGACCTAAGTCGGTCAACTAGAAATGTTCTCCTCGCTGTCACTTGGCGAGCTTGGAAATCGAGGAGTGGTCTTTACTCTTTCCTCACAGGCTGAGGCCAAGTGGAATGTTCCGAGTGTGATAAGTTGGTTCTCCCTCGTGGTAGATAGTTTGAGGCTGGTGACTGAGGTTTCCTTCCATTAGCGATTCGAGCAATCCTCGCCCTACGAACCGCGAGGCAGCGATCTGAGTCTGAGCAACTCCTTTTCCTTAGAAGCTGATTCCGATAGCTTTAACTCCAATTTAAGATCCTTTTTGCTCCTTTTCCTAGAAAAACTCCAAAACTCGAAATGCAAATGCAAAAAGTGCAAAACTAA